>VICG01000001.1:2215000-2452500 GCA_008692225.1 Monilinia fructicola | reverse complement strand
TGCTTGTTTTCCGTTTTTTTGCATTCGAGATTTCGTGATTGGTAATCGGGGATTTGAATGCTTGAGAGATTTTTAAACGAAGGTGGATTTTTGGTTGGTTTAGAACTTTAGATGAGTGGATGATTCTTTATTTTGAATTTATATCAGCCACCGCGTCATACTCAAGAGGGGGAGGGAATGAATATAGATGAAGATGAAGATAACATAGGGGGTGGTAGTTCTTTGATGCTTTCAAGGAGAGTAGATAGATGAATGGATGTTAAGCGGCTCTTGGATTCTTTGCTTTGCTTTGCTTTGTTGGCCCCTTTTGAGCGGGTTCGGTTTTGCCGACGGTATTTGAAGTTGTCAATGGATGTGAGAAAAGTTCATTGTGTGTGGTGAGTCTGGTGACGCATATTTAGATGCAAAGGTTGCCTGCCTCGCTAGCAGCTACCGACTAGGTACAGAAACGAAGTACTGTACAGTAGAACCTGTGTATAAGGGACTACGTTATACGGGATAACTCGTTATACGGGACATTTATTCCAATTTTGGTAATTTTTGTATGGGGGAACGGGATTTTTTAACTTTAAGGGATTACGGGACAAATTATTCCCAGTCCCTTATAAAAATTGAAGATTTCATTGGTTGTCGTATAAAATTTAGTGGGGAGATGATCTAATTAGTGGGGAATAGTCTAAATGACAACATATCACATGATTTTTTGTTAAAAATATCAGGGGTATATAGAAAAATGACTAAGCTTAGCCATACAAATTTTGCTGATGCCTTGTTGCCTAACCTGCATATACGGGAATCCTGGATATACGGGATTTAATTGGCCGAATTTTTCGATCCCTTATAACCAGGTTCTACTGTATTTATTATTTGTAAGTTACACAGCCTCAGTATCGGTTAATATGAATTGGGCGAGTGAGTGATTAGAATCATTAGATGTTCCCACTTATGATTATGCCACTTGTGCCACCTCCTCTCAGTCCTCTGGGCATATATGCATAATCCCAAAGTTACTTGTATTGTGCTTTATTTTGGAAGCCGCTTTTGAGCCGTGCGAGTGTATTTTGAAAGATTGTCGCATCTCTCGTATTTTTCATACGACGAGTACTCTCTGGAGTCTGCACATATGAGGATGGTTGAAGCGGCGTTGTAGTGAAAGGTTTACTTATCATACGGAGGATAGGAAGGCTCCTGGTAAGTTGTAGCAACCCAGCACTAATCCATCAACTAATAAATAATGAACTGATATCCCGGGTATTTAGGACTTTATCCTCTGAGCATGGATGGTTAAGACTCTTTTTCAAGCAATAAGATTCAATTTAATGCTGGAGATCCATGTCCCCTTTCCGAATGTTAGCACGCATCTTTCATTACAAAGACCTGTTACAGTAATGCTAAGTCACCTTCTTCTGAAAGTGGAAAAGGAAGATCGGGCGCAAAGATCTACTGGATGATCTATAATCTGAAACGTCTCAATTCTTTCATCACAACTTTGATACGATATATCAAGGGGTTAGCCACCCTCCATCTTTCATAGCGAGGAAAAGTTTGATAGCAGAACGGAATGTTCTCTCCAGGTTTATCCCCAGATTATTGATGAGGTTTCCCTGTTAAGATTGGCTTCGCTGTTCGAAGGCGTGCGAGGGATCCAATGTGTTGGTGAAGAATGGATGGATGAAGGGATGAACGAGGGAAGTGCAAGCGGTTATCGAATCTTTTTGTAATACAGTTTAAAGCCTCAGTCGTCACTATCCCTTATCAGGATGAACCACTCTTGATCAAAGGCTCGTGATGTGATAGTTGAATATGAGTCTTGGATCTTCCACCTTACCTGGGCAACACTGCAACTCAATGCAAAAATCGTGTGAATGTCACCGAGTGCTGCATCTGCATATTGAGGCGAGCACAGGCTGGAGAGGAGTGCCATTGGGTAGAGCGAGAGATCACTTCCTCCAATATAAAGTAATTTATCGTGGAGAGAGGTGTCGTGTAGAATGTGGGATGACTTATCATTCGTCCATTAATCTACTTGGGTGGTGTGGCATTTGTATCCCTGAACACACAAGCCATTCAGGTTTCTTGCCTTTTCTTTAGCCCCTTGTCAACAAAGAAAGATTGAACGGGTTTTCCGTTTAGGTGTACTCCGTATGTATATTTGCCATAACAGATAGCCCTGGAGGGTTTTTGTTGATATTGGGTTACTAGTTAGGTTTAGATTCAGATTTAGATTTAGATTCGAATTCGGATTTGGATTTGGATTTGGATTTGGACTTGGATAGGAATTTGGATAGAACAAATCGAAGGAAGTCAGGAAGGTGTATAATCAAAAGAACGGGGGCAGAGGAGACGTTTAGTTCCTTTTCTTTTTCTTTTTCTTCTTCCTTTTCTTCTTCTTTTTCTTCTTCTTCTCCTTCTGTTTCTTCTTTTCTTTCTTTCTTATTCATGTTATATTTAGACTCGGAAAGGTTGGATTGATTAGCTAGATAGATAGAGGTATATACTTACCTAGGTAGGTAGATATAGCCTGATCCCTACTTACCTAGTCTTTGATCTAATAGTCTTTATGTTCAAAATAGAATTTCCTTTCTCTTTTCTTTTTCTTGAATAGATAGATAGATGGATGGATATACTACTAAGTAGTCTACGGGTACTTCTGACGTGTTGCTTTACTTCAATCCTCCTCAATATAAGAAGATTGCCATTTCCTATATAAGTCATGAGAAATATAATCATAATTAGCCACCCGACATAGATAACAGTGTCTGGGTACTTTCGTATATCAAACCTTATAATAAAAGATTTGATCACCGTGAATCATGAATGTGACAGCCATCAAATCAAATTAGAACCGTCCAACCCAACCGTCTAACCGCTACTCTCCCCCCCCCCCCGGAATAGATGTTAATGTTAAAGTATGGGTCGGCCCATATAAATCTAGCAAATAGTTAATTTATCATGGGACCTCGAATTTTGCCACAGCTCAAGGATAAACCAATTTGCTAAATTCCACCCTGATTCAACTGAAAGATCAAAATCTGGCTTGTGCAAAGGATTATAACCAATCAGATGAAGCAAACTGGGGAGGATCCATCAATTAACATTTATTCCGGGGGGGGAGAGTAAATCGACAATGCCGCTAAGCCTTTATTGATTAGAATCAGTTAAAAAGTTCCCCCTCGACTAACCAAAGAAGTGCAAACTCACTCTCCCATCCCTTCAGAAGAACCCAAGAGGCCATAAGGGAAAAGAAGAAAAAAAGGGAAAAGGGAAAAGGGAAACGGGAAACGGGAAAGGGAAAAGGGAAAAGGGAAATGAAGTGAAAGGAAAGGAAAGAAGAGAAGAGAAGAGAAGAGGAAAGGAAACGAAAGGAAATTCATCATTAGATGCTTTCTCCTATCATTGCATTTCGATATCTATCTAGCCTTCTAAAATCTTTACGGATTGGACACTCTATCTACTTTACTTTTACTACTACGACCATTGCATAGGAGTAGAAGGATTTCATCTTTCTCTTTCTTTACCCAATATCAATATCAAGTCAAGTCAAGTCAAGCGAAGTCAGGTCAGGTCAGGTCAGGTCACATCAGATCAAATCAAGTCAAATCATAATCAAATTATAATACAAATACAAATATAAGTATCAGTATATACATATAAACAAATACACACCCACACGACGACGACGACGACGACAACGATAACAACAACAACAACAGCAGCAGCAACAACAACAAACAACGGCAACCACACCATCGATCTTACTCGGATCATCAACCATAAGGTCTAATCTACTACCATCTACTCTGCCTGCCTAGATATTCTCTCTACATGACAGGCATACTATACACACACTGCTGATTACACTTACCGGTAATTCTCATTCCCTTTTACCTTCTCCTTCTCTACTCCGTACAAACTTTCCTTCTACGTTTTTTATATTTTCATATCACATCACCTCTTTGTTATATCACCTTAATATACCTACCGACCGACCTAACTCCCTACCTCCCTGCCTCCCTCCCTAGCTCTCTAACCTCTTCATCCCATTATTTCTTTCCCTTCCACCTCTCTCTATCAGGGACTGTGCTGTTAATGTTTTTATATCCCTTCCAATCGGGAAATCGGCATTGTCGCTTCGTGGTGGAGATCAAAGTGTCGACCTTGACAAGGGAGACAGACCGTTGAACTTCTACACAAAAGAAAAGACATCCACATCTTCGAAAGAGTTGAGGAGAGGTGATTCCTATTAACTTTCAAAATCTTTGTAATAATTCATCCCTTTTTGTTGCATTCAAGAGAATCATGCAATCGTGAAGTCTTTTTTTCTTCGACTCACTCACTATTCATCTTATCCTAACAACTTGCAGCTCCATCACTCTTTCCCATTACCTCGTATTTAATTTGCCGATTGAAAATCTGACACCGTCGAAGCGGGCAACGATATTTTTGACTTCATGGTAGAAGGAAAATTCTCTGTTACGACTAAGGCAGCCTGGCTGCATATTCTGAGAGCAAAATGGGCGACTCTACATTGGCTGCTACTACTGCGATTTTGCAAAGTCTCGCATTATCGAGTATCGATCTCCCACAATCGTAATGTTTATGGCAACAAAGGGATTAGACTACCAGGTGCAGATACAGCAGGGAAACTTACACTCCGAACGAGAACTTGCGGCATTGGTATCAAGGGTTCAGAGATTAGAAGCAAAAGCGATTACAGTCAACAATCAAGCATTGCCTGACACGCCGAATGAAATAGGAGCACCATCTGCTTTCGCCGATGTGCTCACGGGTGCTCCATCCCGAGCCTCCAAGAGTACTACATCCAGACAACAACTCGTAAATTCGTTACTTGCCGCAAGAGAAGCGCCCACGGGTGGTGAACGGCCTCCCAAATTTACAAAATTAAGTGACGAGGAACTAGAAGCACTCCGCGAACATGTCGACGATCAATCTAAACAACTGGATAGTCAGAAATCGAGTTGGCCGGTGTACATGCTCAACTGTTTGAGCAGAAGCAGAGGCAAGAAACAAGCACTCAATGTTCTCGAAGTGGAGCGTGTAGCAGCACTTGAAAGAGAACTGAAAAAACATCAACAGCCAATGAGGCTTCCAGAAGGCTCTACGGGAAATAGGAGAGATTGTCACAGCGGTAGCTAGGGGTGATCTCAGTAAGAAGGTACAAATCCACTCCGTGGAGATGGACCCTGAGATCACAACGTTCAAGCGGGTATGTACCATATGTCAGAATTTTCATCCTCTTTATCCTCTAACTTTGGCTAGGTGATCAACACTATGATGGATCAGCTTCAAATTTTCTCGAGTGAAGTTTCTCGTGTAGCTAGAGAAGTCGGCACAGAAGGTATCCTTGGGGACAAGCCAAGATTTCTGGAGTTGACGGTACATGGAAGGAGTTGACTGACAATGGTACGTGATTCACTAACGTTGAGCAATTCGTTCTTAATGGGATTGATGAACTTGCTAACTGTTTCTAGTCCAATGTTATGGCACAGAATCTCACCGACAAGTGCGAGAAATTGCGTCCGTCACTACAGCTGTCGCTCACGGAGATCTCACACAAAAGATTGAAAGACCTGCTCAGGGCGAGATACTCCAACTACAACAAACTATTAATACCATGGTGGATCAACTTAGAACTTTCGCCGCGCCGAGTCACACGCGTAGCAAGAGATGTCGGAACCGAGGGTATTCTTGGGGGTCAAGCAGAAATTGAAGGCGTTCAGGCATGTGGAACACATTGATAGTGAACGTCAACGCCATGGCCAATAATCTTACCACACACAAGTGCGAGATATAGCAATCGTTACGACAGCTGTAGCGAAGGGAGATTTGACTCAAAAGGTTCAGGCAGAGTGCAAGGGTGAGATCAAGCAGTTGAAAGAGACTATAAATTCCATGGTGGACCAACTACAACAATTTGCGCGAGAAGTCACGAAGATTGCTAGAGAGGTCGGTACGGAAGGGAGACTGGGTGGGCAAGCAACAGTGCATGATGTGAAGGTACCTGGAGAGACCTAACCGAAAATGTGAATGGTATGGCCATGAACCTTACAACACAAGTACGAGAGATCGCAAAGGTTACTACCGGTCGCAAGGGGAGACTTGACCAAGAAGATTGAAGTGGAAGTCCAGGGAGAAATTGCTTCGCTAAAAGATACCATCAACACCCATGGTGGACAGACTTGGTACCTTTGCTTTCGAGGTTAGCAAGGTCGCTAGGAGGTCGGAACTGACGGGACCCTTGGTGGTCAAGCCCAGGTTGATAACGTAGAAGGAAAGTGGAAAGACCTAACCGAAAATGTGAACACGATGGCCAGAAATTTGACGACTCAAGTACGAGGTATATCGACTGTTACGCAGCTATTGCCAATGGAGACATGAGTCAAAAGATCGAGGTTGCTGCTGCGGGTGAAATACTCATACTAAAGGAAACCAATAAATAACATGGTCGACAGATGAGTATCTTCTCCAACGAAGTGCAAAGAGTCGCCAAGGATGTGGGTGTGGATGGTAAGATGGGTGGCCAAGCTGATGTTGCTGGATCGGTGGCCGTTGAGAAGAGATCACAACGGATGTCAATACAATGGCCAATAACTTGACGACCCAAGTGCGCGCCTTTGGTGACATCACCAATGCTGCAACTGATGGCGACTTTACAAAGTTGATCACTGTTGAAGCATCTGGAGAAATGGATGAGCTGAAACGAAAAAGATCAACCAGATGGTTTACAATTTAAGGGACAGTATTCAGAGGAATACATTGGCTAGGGAGGCTGCCGAGTTTGCTAACAGAACGAAGTCTGAATTCTTGGCCAACATGTCTCACGAGATACGAACACCTGTTAGTATCTCTTTTCCCCTTCCTCCTTTCCCGCCTTCTGCTGGAGTCTTGTCAATCGTTCATCATCACGTAAAAATTAAAATTCCCGTGGGGTGGATGTACTCTTTCCATCGCTCGCCCCATTCCTTTATCAAATTTTTCAAACCTTTTGTTTTCATCTACTTAGTCTATTCGATATCTTACTAACGTGAACATAGATGAACGGTATCATCGGAATGACGCAGTTAACGTTAGATACTGATCTTACACAATATCAGCGAGAAATGCTCAATATTGTTCACAACTTGGCCAACAGTTTATTGACCATTATTGACGATATTCTCGATTTGTCAAAGATCGAAGCAAACCGCATGATCATGGAGGAGATTCCATATACCCTTCGAGGAACCGTCTTCAATGCACTGAAGACACTGGCTGTAAAGGCAAATGAGAAATTCTTGGATCTTACCTACCGTGTCGATAGCTCAGTGCCGGATCATGTGGTTGGTGATTCATTCCGTCTTCGGCAAATTATCCTCAACTTGGTCGGAAATGCTATCAAGTTCACAGAGCATGGTGAAGTTTCTTTGACCATTCAAAAAGCTGTGCAAGATCATTGCGCGCCCAATGAATATGCAGTTGAATTCTGCGTATCTGATACTGGTATCGGTATCCAAGCCGACAAACTTAATTTAATTTTCGACACGTTCCAAGCAAGCTGATGGATCGATGACGAGGAAATTCGGAGGTACTGGTCTAGGTCTATCTATCTCGAAGAGACTCGTTAACCTCATGCGTGGAGATGTTTGGGTCAAGAGTCAGTACGGAAAGGGTAGTTCGTTCTACTTCACATGTACAGTCCGCCTCGCAACCTCAGATATCAGTTTCATTCAGAAACAACTCAAGCCATATCAAGGCCACAATGTTCTGTTCATCGACAAAGGACAAACTGGTCATGGTAGAGAAATAATCACCATGCTTACACAGCTTGGTTTGGTCCCCGTTGTTGTCGATTCTGAACAGCATACTATTCTTCTCGGGAATGGAAGAACAAAGGAGAAGATTGCTTCTACCTATGATGTGATTGTTGTGGACTCCATTGAGAGTGCGCGAAAATTGAGATCAATCGACGAGTTCAAGTACATTCCAATTGTACTCTTAGCCCCTGTTGTTCATGTCAGCTTGAAGTCTGCTTTTGGACCTTGGTATCACTTCTTACATGACCACACCATGTTTAACAATCGACCTTGGCAACGGTATGATCCCAGCATTAGAGAACCGAGCTGCACCTTCATTGGCCGACAACACCAAATCGTTTGACATTCTCTTGGCCGAAGATAACATCGTCAATCAACGCTTAGCTGTCAAGATCTTGGAGAAGTACCATCATGTTGTTACTGTCGTTGGAAATGGTCAAGAGGCACTGGACGCCATCAAGGAAAAGCGATACGGACGTTATTCTCATGGATGTTCAAATGCCAATTATGGTAAGCGCAATGTGAATCAGGCTGCCCATACGGGGGAATAGCTAACATAATTATAGGGAGGATTCGAAGCAACGGCTAAGATCAGAGAGTACGAACGAAGTCTTGGAACGCAGAGAACGCCTATCATCGCCCTTACAGCACACGCTATGCTGGGTGATCGTGAGAAGTGCATTCAAGCCCAAATGGATGAATATCTTTCCAAGCCTTTGAAACAAAATCATCTAATCCAGACGATTTTGAAGTGTGCAACACTCGGTGGAGCACTCCTAGAAAAGGGTAGGGAGGTAAGGCAATCTGCCAATGAAGAGAGCCCCAACTCTCAAAATGGCACTCGCGGCAACATACAGCATCCTGCATCGAGTCCCACACCAGCTCACATGAGACCCGCCATCGAACCTCGTGCATATACTACCACTGGCCCTATAAATCATGGAAGTGTGGAGAGTCCTTCACTCGTAACAGCAGATGCTGAGGATCCACTTGCCAGGGTAAGCACTTGATGATTCATATTCTGACTTCCCCAGAACCTGTACTAAGCAGTTCTGCAGCTTCTAATGCGTGCGCATAGCAGCTAGTGTAACGTTCATCTTGACCGAAGTTCGATGATACATGCATGGATTGATGGACACAGGAGATATCTGCCATTATTTCCATTTTTTTTTTTTCGTAGATACCACCACCTGCGAGCACTTGTTATGCTTTTCAATCATCTCATCCGAACCATATTTCCAATGGCGAAGGGCGTTTTTGGGGAAAGGGAATAAACCACGTTTCGTCAAATATATTGGGGCGAAGCATATCTGTTTACTGCATGGAACTGCCTTGTTTCATTTCACACATTTCGGGATTTCTCCAAGGGGCTCTAACTACTTTACTTTCAGAACACTCGTTCCTTTGTGAACTGGCAGTGTTTGCTACTATTACTACTTTTTTTTTTTTGCGAAGAAAATGCATGGATGGGGGGGGGTTGGGTGGATGATTTGATGGAACTGGGGTGGGGAGGTATTGAATGCTAGTGATTATGACGATGGATATGTATGAGGGCAGCGAGAGAGGAGATATCCGAAGAAAGGAGAAAGTCAAACGGATGGGAAAGCAGATTCGATGGATGTATGGAGATGAGGATTAAATGAGAATCATGATGCATATTACAACAATTGGAATGTTGCCATTGGAAGTGAAGATCTGGTGTGAAGATCTGGTGTGAATATCAGTAGTGTTATCGTGATGGTGCGCTTGATCGCATCATGGTGATCTTCATGGTGTAATAGGTAACGTTGAGCCATACCGACTGTTTCGGCCCAGCCGTTAATCTTTGGCAGATTACTTGTAGATAAAGAGACCTACCAAATGCTGGAGACCCATTTCAAGTAAATATTGAGAAGTATTAAAAATACTAACTAGTGAGACAAGTACAACTCGGTGAGGCGGTAAACGACTGTTTTTTAACTTCAGCTTCCAAGATATGATGCGCTGCTTGTGATCACATATTGGGAATATAAAGATCTACCGCCACGACTTCGAATTCCGAAGCTTTCACCTTGCAGTTGGATAGGTTTCGATCTCCGTGGACGTCGCTGCATTTTTGCTGTAGGAGTGGGTATCGCTGGGTGTGGTGGGGTGTTGGGATGAGATGGGATGGGATGGGATGGGATGGTGGTTTCGCGGTGGCGGGATGGGTATTTGGGGGATGGGATTTGGACGTTGCTACTGGCGAGGGTGGAATGAACGAACGGACGGTAGGTAGGTAACCTTATAAATGCAAATATGGGTTGGGGAGGAGGGGGAGAGAAATTCATATTTATATTGAGCAAGGGAGAATGCAGGTGGTGAGAAGTGTTGAATGATGGGATGGATGTATTGCAGTGGTTGATACTCGAGTAGTTCTATACGTAAAGAAACCTTGGAAGGGTTTGGTAGGTCTGTGTATAGAAAATATATTTGAGATGGCTTTGCTCGAGTATGCAAGTTAGTATATACCTAGGTATACCTAGTATATATATATATTATTATTAATGAGAAAACTGCTTTTTGATTTGTTAGATTTTGAAATGTTGAAGTTGTATAAGGTCATTTATTAATGTACAGAATATATAACCTCATAGATTAGGTAACCCAACCTACGACCTAATTAATATTTTTTTCCCTCGACCAATAATATAACGTAACCATTCCACAAGAACGGTTACCCAATCAACGTTAAAACAGACAGCGGCAATAATAAATCATGATGCGAAAACAAGCATTATTGATAAAGCATCTACCACGGCACAACATCCATGTATACTGACTGTCCTGTACTATCTATCGATCATAGGCGACTGACGGATTCTACAATTATGCATATTGGATGGCCCGGGCATGACTGTTGCTCTAAAAGCGGTAACCTTAACCTTAAACATACTCCAGCGACCGCAATGGCACCAGGTAAGGTTAGTTTCGTAATCATCTTCTCGCCTCGCATCTCGCTCTCCCTGATCCACGGCGCGAAAACGCTTCCTCGAGTCGTCCGCTCGCTCGCTGCTCCTACACCCAATCGGGCTGATGGACGGGCGAATCAGCGTCGTGAGATGGTGATGTAAGGCTGCGTAAGTAGTGCTGACTGGGTTGGATTTGGATGAGTGATGACTGATGACTGATGACTGACGACGGAAGTTTGGTTGTATTTGTGTTATTCTGTGTAGGATTATTCATCCATCATGTCGTGTGGTGGCTTGTGTGGTACGAAGAGCGCAAGTCTGCGGGCTGGTTTTGACCGGAGGGCTGAAGGGTTGGTTTAAGGGGGGGTGGTGTCCGGAATAGGCGGGTATATATGTACGGGTCAGGTGTTGTGGTTTTGAAGTCTGGCGTTCACATTGTATGCGGTGTGAGGTGTGAGAGGGGCCAATCATGTTATGATGAAGTAGCATGTGAGAAAGAGAGGGAGATGGCAGAGCAATGATAGAGGTTGGATAATTCGTTCGTACACAGTTTGAAGATGGATTTCAATGATGAATGCATGGATTGGGCCAAGCTTAGAGACGGTACATTTGTACGATTATACCTCATATCGAAATTCCCCAGATCTTGAGTCATTCCCTCGGCGCAATTTATAAATCATCATCCGCACCATATCCAAAATCTACCGTTCCTTTCACAGCATGTTCTCTCGTCCATTGATCAATCACCTCCATGTTTTTACATATTCTCTCCTCAGGGAGTTGGGGGAGTGGTTTATGTGCCATAGCGTCTAGAGCCCAGGAAACGGGCGTAGTATCTGCGTTGCAGAGCAGGGTTTGACGGATCCAGTCGAGACAGTGATCTACTCTCTCAGGATTAGTGAATGAATTTTATATTTTCATGGGTGTTTTTGATAAACTAGACATCCAACACGTGGATTACGGTTAGAATTGGAGAATGGCAAGGACTTATACCAATATGTTTAGCACCATGACCTGCATAATTCTTGGATCCATCACCTCTGTAGAAATCTCCAAAATGGGGAGCGCGATAGCGTGGAACACCATCGAGCCATATGGCCTGTCGGATGGTGTTGAGACAGTGAAGTTGGTGGTAAACTTCTAGTTGGATGAGATATTGGTCTTGGTCTTCATGATTGGGGACTGGTAGGGTTGGGGTCGGGAGGCGGGCAGCTTGGAAGGAGGGAATATAGGTGTGCATACTTTCTGGTGAGTGGGGGAGGTGTTAGATAGGTCGAGAATGGTGGGTTCTGAGGGGATCTTGGGGGTTAAACCATTGTAAAGCATTTCCCAACTCTCGTCTGTGATGGTGGAAGGCATGCCAGTGATGGGGTGCACCATGAAGGGGTTATGAGTGTGGAGGGAGTTTGATTGTCGGACGGGAATGTATTCTATGATGTGTTCTACTGGAGCTATCATTTTTGTCAACTTTGGACAATAGTATACGAGGATAGCGACAGATCTGTGCAAACTTACTGTAGATGCGAGGATGTGAATTCTTCTTGGTGAACTTAGGAGATTGTTCGAGTATCACGATGGTGAGTGCTCCCGCAAACACAACAGTGGTGTATAGGAGCACCAAAGCTATGATATGTAGGGAAAGGGATAGCCTCGATCCTTTTACATGATTCTTGGTGAAGGTCATCCCCTCACTGTCGGTTTTTCTTGGAGAAGATGATATGTACGAGTGTCGGCCATGATACTTGCTCCATACGTCGAAAGAGACAGAGAAGCAAGTGAAATGGAAAGAAACTGAGATGAAGAATAAAAGGGGGGGGAAGGGACGGGGCGTTGGACCAGAACATGAATTGCGCAATCCTTGACTCAAATCATCCAAGTATTTCAACATATCTAGAAAGGAAATCTTGAAGCAATCAGCGAGAGCTTATTGTAAATGTGATTTGGTCACGTCTGAATTGTGTTGAAAGCTTCAAGCATACCATATCAGTATCACTGCATACCCGATAGCCTATCGGTAAAGGTGAGGGTTATCCTCCATGAGCCGCTATTTTTCTCACGCAAGACGGGTGCAACGATAACAAGCTTAATTAAAAGTCTGACAAAGACTGCTCTGGCAAAAAAAAAAGCTCGGGGGAGTTTGAAATTGGCATCAAGTGTCCGCGGAGGTTGATATCATATGCCATGTCCTGGGTATACACCGTTCAGATACTGTGGAGGCAAACATATGTGCCCTTTGTTCCTTTGGAACTGAGCCTCTAAGGTAACAAGTCATGATTGTAAATTAAAGTAATCACAGACTTGCGGGCTATCATCTCCAACTGCATGAGTGATTTCCTCATCGCTGAATAATTCGACTTCAAACTTGGTGACAGCCACTATTATCAATAGCCGAAAAGTGGAAGGTTACAATGGCGTAATTGGCACACAAAGGTTCAAGTTAAGCAACAGCCACAGAACAAGCTATGCAATACCCCTTGACAAACAACCCGGCGACATTGAAAGGATGCGGGCGTCGTATTGAGAGATGGAGATGAATTGTATGAGTTTATAAAGTAAAATTCTGCGTTTTCTACAAGACCTTTCTATACTCCAGGAATTTCAGAGCGATTGTGTAGTCAATGGCTGATAAGTAGGGAAAGTTTCTTGCTTCTTACTAACGTATCAACTGCTATTAAAGAGAAGTATAGACAACACTAGTCGGTGATAGTAAGCATGTCTGCACCTCACTGCCCATGTGTATCAAGTTGGAAAAGTTCCTGGAATGAGCCCCGTCCAACAGGTGAATGACAATTAGTCAGAAATTTTGGGATACCCGATGCTATTCACTTGAATAATAACTTCTGACCTCAGCACTTGAGAGAAGAGCCACTAATGCTAGCTTATCACTCGAGTATATGATACAATATCGCATGGTTTCCCCAAGTTATGAGAGGCTATCTCCATGTAAGCAGAACTACTCATCGTGAGAACTTAGCCCACTCCTTTCTGTTGTTCCATGGGGACTAACAAATAGGGATTGGATCAACCACAAGGCTTAATGCAAAGTCCTGGTCTGCAACCTGCTTATAGTCGGCGGTAAACACGGTGACACTACCCCCTCATTGAAATGTAACGTTCCGATGACATGAAACCGTAAGGGCGGGGAGGTCGCCGATGTGCTCTCGATCTTGCAAGGTGTTATCTTATTTCGCCACCAAGCCGCCTGATGATATTCAAGAAATACATATAAAGGGTCTGCTTTCCCCACTGACTCAACGATAACACTCTTCAACAATCCCAACATTTTCTCAACTCAAACACTACCTTTCTCCAAAGAACATCACTTGACACCATCTCAAGGCAAAAAAAGTCATCATGAAGACAACATATTTCCTCGCAGCTGGCGTAGCCATGTTGGGTCTAGCTATTGCCGCCCCTGTTGCGTAAGTGTTTAGCTTTCCCTCACTCTGCATAATATCACTCTAATACAGACATAGTGCCCCAGATGCTGAAGCGTAAGTTCAATATCATCCGTGATAAGACGTTGTATTGACATGTATTATTTGAAGTGCTCCATGGAGTGAAAAGCGTTGGGAGGAAAAGAGAGAAGCTACACCATGGGATGATAAACGTTGGGAAGAGAAACGCTGGAGTGAGAAACGTGACTCTCCTGACTGGAAAGACAAGAGATGGCAAGAAAAACGAGACGCTGCTCCCTGGGATGAGAAGCGATGGGATGAAAAACGTGAGGCTGCTCCCTGGGACGAGAAGCGATGGGATGAAAAACGTGAGGCTGCTCCCTGGGATGAGAAGCGATGGGATGAAAAACGTGAGGCTGCTCCCTGGGATGAGAAGCGATGGGATGAAAAACGTGAGGCTGCTCCCTGGGATGAGAAGCGATGGGATGAAAAACGTGAAGCTTCTCCCTGGGACGAGAAGCGATGGGATGAGCGTTCTGCTGAGGCTGCTCCTGAGCTTCTAGCATAGGCCATAATACCTCGCCCTATCTGCCGTGATGCTAGGGTTGCCTCGGTTGGTACTATTTTGCCATGAATGTGGATGGGTTGATCCTTTAGGATGATGATGATGATGATGATGCGGAAGACCGGGAGCTTCTTGTACCGAGAACGAGGCTGTGGCTTATGAGTTCAGATGGTTTGTGTGTTTTCATATCGCTCACTCCTTGCCCATTTTTACTATGCAGATTTCATATTCGATCGAAAGAAAATACATACACAGTCTTTACCGCAATTGCTTATCACTATATTGAATCTACGTGAAGCATGAATTGATAGATGTTTGGAAGATACTGAAAATCAAAGTAGTCGAGTGTGGCCATATCAGAAGCTTCCAAGGACGGTCGCTAGGACGGACAGTACGATAAGTATTTGCCATGAAAGCTGGTTCCATTCAGGGTAAGAGAAAGAAGGACTCGCTTTACTGATAGTTTGGTCGAATCTAATAGAATGGATCTGGAGAGAAGAGAACTAATGGTAACTGGTAAGTTATTGAGTTGAGGTTGTGTTTGAGTGAGAAGAGAGGTTCCATTTCTATCTTCAGGAATTAGCCTAGTTCTAGTTCTAGTTCTAGCTCTAGCTCTACACCACTTTAGATGGATGACAGGGTTGAGAATGTGTTCGTCTAACCGTCCTTATCAAAAAACGTCATTCTAGCAACAAAACACCTGTATATATTAAATCAATAAATACACAGTATTCCTGGTATTCTACGATATATTTATACTCGAGTATCCATCTACCAATATTTGAGGTTCACATTCAATTTTGACTCTAGATACCTGAGGTAAGGTTTAGGTTTAGGTTTTAGTTCTATTAGTTCCACAATTTTCACTCGATCTTGATTAGAACTAACCTTATGTTTTTTAATGGTGACCTCATCAACATCGGGCGAGGGGGAATGTATGGAAGTTCAAATATGCAACATTCATCAATCCTTCGCTCTGGAATTCTCAATTAGAGAAGTAAAAGATTGGGTACAAGAGTTACCATACGATCATTTAATATGGGAGAAGTGTGTTGTGTCACGACTCACAAAACATCGTCAATTGCGTTACCCATCAGCTGTGGTGCGTTTGTCAATATTTGCCATCTTGAACAAGGTATTGTAATGTAAAGGGCAGTCATAAGTTTTGTGTCTGCTCCTCTTCTCTCATTTTCTCTTCGATTTTCTCATCTATTTCTCAACCCATATGCTGTCGCAAGGCAATAGGAAATGGCAAGCTTCTTCTCCGCAACACCGGCCGATCCTCCAAGTCCACGAGATGTCGTAGCCACCTATCGACGAATCTTCGAAAACCGCGTATCGGAAGGAACACTACGACCTATGGTTCTGCCATATCATCTCTATGGCGTTATATTATTGGGAATGTTTCTATGTGTGCGGCACACGAATCGGCCAATATTATACAAGGCTAGGTGGCTGGTCCTGGCTGCTATAACATGGTTTCAGCTCAAAACTCTATGGCATACGAGCAGCGCCAATATGGCCATTAGCTTCGTGGCAGGTTTAATGAGTGTATACGGTATTGCTACGAGTTTGACCTGGCTGGTGTTTATGCGGCCACAGTTTGATGCTAGGAGGGTTGAGCGGAAGAAGATTCGGAAAGACAAAACTGCCTTACAAGAAAACGAGGGGAAGGCTGCACGTGTGAAGAGTACCGAATGGAATTTAAGACAACGCGCAATCCTGGACAAAAAGATGAACGGAAGTTCTGGAGGTCTAATAGCTCCAAATGGAAACGATGTTAAACCACAAGCAATCGCAAATGGGACAATGGGAGAGACTGAGTACTATTGGCAATCATACCCAGAAAACATATGGGAGCGAATAGACTGGATCTCCGACTTGGTCATCAATTTTCGTGGACCTGGTTGGAACTGGGCAATTCCTACTTTACCAAAGCCCCCATCTTTCGTCGCTTCCAGATTACCAGGACCGCTAGACGAAGCATCGGCGAAAGACACATCTTCAACTGGCATCAGACGCTTCACTACGAGACGTGAGGTCTTTCGAGCTCAAGTCCCTCGTTTCATCGTAGGATATTTCTTACTTGACGTGGTCAAAACTGCTATGATGCATGATCCGTATTTCTGGCTTGGTCCCAACGAGTATATTATGCCCCCTTACGTCGCAGCAATGTCTCCGCTGTTTCGTTGTATATATCGCGAGCTTTTATCAATGGCTGGAGTACTTATCTCCCTGGACATGGTCTTCCTTCTTGCTCCTCTCGTAGGGTGTTTACTTCTTGGTCCATTCTCATTCATGGGACTTAGAGGTGAAGCATGGTACTACCCCACTACATGGGGTTCATTCTCAGTCATTGCGAATAAGGGGCTAGCGGGCCTTTGGGGAGGTGCCTGGCACCAAATCTTCCGCCTTGTATTTTCTGCTCCAACGAATTACCTCATCGCAAATGGATATCTAAGCCCCAAATCTTCAAATACTAAACTAGTCGCCTCTGTTTTTGCTTTTGGAATATCTGGGATTCTACATGCTGGTGGCAGTATATCTCAAATTCCCTCTACAAAACCTTCCAACCCCCCCACGTTCTTCATGCTGCAGGCTGTTGGAATATTTCTACAAACAGGATTCTGCACTCTCTTCCATCAAACAATCAAGCACATTCCAAAAACAATACGACAAATAATGAATGTTGTGTATGCGTTGTCTTGGGGTCTATTGACTGGTTGGTGGCTAGCGGATGATTTTGCCCGTGGGGGGATTTGGCTTTATGAACCTATTCCGATATCTATCCTTAGAGGACTAGGCTTTGCTGGTAGAGATCATGGCTGGTGGTGTTGGGAACATGTAGGAGTTGGGTGGTATACGGGAGGGCATTGGTGGGAGAGTGGCGTTGCTATTTGAACGGAATTTCGAGTTTTGTTGCGGATGATTTATGAACGCAAATTGACATGGCATATCGTTGTAGCCTGGAGTCTAAGAATCTGGACATAAACAGTTCTGGTGTATGGAAGTTCATATCGAGACACGCCAAAGATATGGAGGGAGTGCATACTGGGTGTTCAACAGACCTGCTGCAGCCTGATGAGTAGAGATTTTTGTCTACTGAATCTAAAAATCCGCATCATCGAGATCAAGTTTTCGATCTACGATGTCTGAACTATTGGGAGTTTTCTTATGTGGAGTATAGGCCAGACTATTTACCCCTGACAAGTCCAATAGAAACCGCAACATGCCACCCAAGAATTTACAACCCCTAATTTTCGAATCATGGTAGTGCTATTCCAAACATCGACGATCTCTATCTTACTCTATCGTCCCTTCCTGGCAAGTTACCACATAACCAATTTCATATATCAAATCTCCACATCCATTGAAAAATAACAATGGAACAACCTTAAGCATCTCTCTCCGAGGCCCACCAGCTTATTCTCATCTGAACATTGTCCTCCATCAATACAGTGGAGGTTGAACAAATACTGGGTCGGTCCCATATAAATCTAATGAACAAAATTTAGCATTATTGGGCTCACAGATCATGGATATCCTGGATTGAATAAAACAAGGTATTGACAAGATATTCAGCCACTCCAATCGTTCCTTTGTGAAACAGATCCAGCAAATAACCTTTACTCAGCGGGGAAGATAAATCTCGTCTACTGTACGGTAATAAGCAGCCTGCTTTATCATGCATGCCCTGACATAGTTAGTCATTAGATCCTAGCAGGTAGGTCTAGTTCTTTGATAACTAACTACTAGATGCCAGGGACAACTACCGTATTTATTTACGGAGATACGACCATATCCTCCCTCATACGACTATACCCTCCTCATACGA
This sequence comes from Monilinia fructicola, assembly GCA_008692225.1. Lineage (NCBI taxonomy): Eukaryota > Fungi > Ascomycota > Leotiomycetes > Helotiales > Sclerotiniaceae > Monilinia > Monilinia fructicola. The sequence goes on along the minus strand of VICG01000001.1, from coordinate 2,433,958 downwards.
CTATACCCTCCCCCATACGACTTATACCCTACCTAAGCCTTTAATACTCGAATTTAACCGGAAAGTAGTAAACAAACAATTGCGATTCGCTACAAAATCTGCCGATGAGTAGAAGTATCTACAGTACTGTCCTGGATTGTACTGGACTGTACAGTCTGTACTGTACTATCGGGTGTTCTAGGTTACTCTTAATTCAATTAAGGTTTCCAGGGTGATTGATTGCAAACTGTGAACCGTGGAAACTCCGGATGAAAGAGCGATGTCGGCGGTGGAATACCTAGTAGTTATCACCTCCCTCCCCAAGAAAAAAAGGCCAAGTCTTTCATCCCCGCATTCTCTACCACGCAGGATGCTTTTTCTAATCCACGCAGTGTATGCACGTGTCCGTCCTTGGCAATGGTCACCAGGCAATAGTCATCATTGCTTTTGGGATTTCGCACAGCATCTCGTTGCCTTGTAAGTTATTGCCCCCCTAAATGTCTGGCAATGATCAACGTCAATTTCTCATACTTTGGCAGGCTTCTTACCTACGGAGTACAGGAGGTACTCGATAGGGAGTTCTCTTCAAACATTATTTTGCTACCAGTACTTCATCCTAGGTAGACAGTTTGAGTTTCGTGTCAAGTCGACATCTCGTGCCTGTTTTGACATCTCGTTCCTACCTTGACATCTCGTTCCTACCTTGACATATCGTTCCTACTTTGACGTCCCGTTCCTAAGATGGCATCTCGTTTTCGTATCAAATGTCAATACTAGCCAAGATAATGGCTGATCACGCCCACGAGTCTTGATGCTGAATAACAAACACTTCACGTCCACTGGCTCCGTCAAAGCAAAGCAAAGGACCCCACCGAGCCAAATATGTTTAGTTTGTGGGGTAGGAACATGTGAAGTGGACTGAAGGTGGATTGTTATGCTTGGCACGAATCGTTGGAAATTGATAGGGCAAGTGTGCACATAGCCACAGAATCGTGGTCTTGGAACAAACCAACCTTTTCCATATCTATTCCTTCGAGGGCCTATGAATCAAAACCTCTACCCGACATGAGCGCATATGTTGCTAGTTCCAACCCCGCATATTCGCTTCCCCAGATTGTTAGACTCCATTGGAAAGTGGAGATCCCCATATCTAGTGGTATAAATTATCCAACATCCTCGTCGATATTGTGGAATAGTACTTCATTCATTATTCCACACTGAGATTTCTTCGAGAAAAACCCCACCTCATTTCACATGATGGGGCCCGAAAACGTTAACGTAGAGGAGAGAAGGATTGGTATTGAGTCTCGAGAGGAGAAGCCCCATGTTTATCAGGAAGAAAATGTGGAGCACCTCAATAAGAGTGCCCATGCTATTGCAGAAAGAGGTCAAGAAGCGACTGATAGGTCAGTAGTTTGGACCATTCCCGTATTGACCAATTGCTCATTGAATTCCAGGCGAGGTCAATCACTTGTTACATTTGACCCTATTGCGGAAAGAAAGTTGAGATTGAAGATTGATTTAATGATTGTTCCGACTGTGGCATTGTTGTACCTCTTCTGTTTCATCGATCGAGCAAATATTGGCAAGTTCCATACTAAAACCCTTTCTCTTTCACGTCAGACGATACTAATATTCAATGTTCTAGGCAATGCCAAACTTGCAGGACTCGAGAAGGACCTCAAGATGGCGGGATATGATTACAATAAAGTTCTATCTATCTTCTACATCTCGTACATCGTCTTCGAAATCCCCGCAAATATGGCTTGTAAATGGATAGGTCCTGGCTGGTTTATTCCTGCAACTTCGTTAGCCTTTGGAATTTGCTCAATTGCTACCGCGTTTGTGCATAACGTCCCGACCATCTCGATCGTCCGTTTCCTATTAGGCGTATTTGAGGCGGGTATGATGCCTGGTATCGCATACTATCTTTCCCGTTGGTATCGTCGGTCTGAATTGGCATTTCGCCTCTCGCTATATATTGTTATGGCTCCACTGGCTGGTGCATTTGGAGGTTTGCTCGCTTCAGGAATTCTGAAACTTTCGAGCTTTGGTACACTTCGCACGTGGCGGATGATCTTTGCCATTGAAGGTATCATTACCTGTTGCCTCTCGGTCATCGCCTTTCTCACCTTGACCGATCGCCCTGCAACTGCGAAATGGCTCACACAAGAAGAAAAAGATCTTGCCATCGCCCGTGTAAAATCCGAACGAGTTGGAGCCACTGAAGTTCTAGATGCGTTTGACAGCAAGAAAATCCTCCGCGGTATCTTCAGTCCTGTAACAATCGCAACATCCTTGATATTTCTCTTAGACAATATCACCGTCCAAGGACTCGCTTTCTTCGCTCCTACCATTGTCAAAACCATCTACCCCAAAGCCACCGTTGTCTCCCAGCAGCTCCATACTGTTCCGCCTTACATCGTCGGTGCATTTTTCACACTTCTTTTCCCTTTCCTCAGCTGGCGGTTTGACCGCCGCAATATATTTTTTATCATGAGTGCTCCCCTAATGATGTGCGGCTATATCATGTTCCTAGCCAGCACCGAAGCGCAAACCCGCTATGGTGCCACATTTCTCATAGCCAGTGGAGCCTTCTCATTCGGGGCTCTATGCAACGCTCAAGTTGCGGCAAACGTCGTGTCTGATACCGCGCGTTCCAGCGCTATTGGCACCACTGTCATGATGGGTAATGTTGGCGGTCTCATCTCTACTTGGTCGTTCTTACCTAACGATGCACCCAATTATCATATTGGGAATGGGCTCAATTTGGCTACTAGTACGGCAACTTTGTTGTTGTCGATTGGCTTGCTATTGTGGATGAAGATGGATAACAAGAAGAGAGATAGGAGAGATGTGGATGCCGAATTGGATGGTCTGAGTCAGAGACAGATTCAAGATCTGGATTGGAGACATCCAGGATTTAAGTGGAAGCCATAGGGGAAATTCTTCTTGGCTTTACGATACAGTATGTTGCTTGGCAGTTTTGCTGCATGATTATGACTAATGAATTACGAATCTATTTCATGGATACTTTGATGAAAGCGGCCTTATATCGGAAGTTTGATCTTAAATTGTCTGCCGATGGTATTTAAGCGAAGACACTTCTTTTTACCATTACGTTGCTACCGCCGTATTTATCAAGTCTATCAATACGAACAGAAATACCGAAACTGAATTGACACTTCTTGGGCCGATTCTGGTAACCTAAAAAGATACAGCAGAACTCAAAATGAGAAGATAGGCTTTTCCAACTTAAACTGAGAACACTTGAAATGTAATTCGAAGTAAAATGAAGCAAACACAAATTAGATGACGCGGAAACCCCAACAAAAAAGAGCTCCCGCCAAAAAACCCCGGAGCTTTTACACAGTTTCGAGGGTTAAGTTCTTTATCCGCCGCCGATCTATCAAGCGACTGACCCGGAGAGAAATTATGATCCATCTTTGCTCTACTCTCCCCTCCCTTGAACAAACGTTAAATAATGACCTATCTAACCCGCACAAAAATCAACGTTTGTTTAGAGGAGAATGGTAGTAAGAGATAAGCATTCAAAAGCCACTTTCTCGTATGCAATAATGTTGGTTAGTACAGTATACATAAGGTTAAAGTTTAGGCTCAATTGGGAAGAGTTACAGAGGCAAGGGTAATTATAAACATCACTAAGAAGCCAAGTTCTGTTTTCATTTGGTGAAGAGCCTAAGGACTAGACCATAATAGATCGAGTGCCGCTCAGCCGTCCGCTTGGAAACATCTTCCTCTGCTTGTTAAGACATTTCCAAAACTTACTGTCAACAAAGTCGCCTTTTCCGCTAGCCGTTGGGCCTACTTCATGGTTATCTTCACTTCATGCCATGCTCGATAGTCTGAACATCATCTACCCTTTAACACTATTGGTGGGTCTCTACCGAGAAAGTCAGAAACGGTCTTGCCAATACTCCAGCACACTATTGATATCTTCATATCCATAAAAGGTACCCATGTTATCTTGCTAAGACTCTGGGGAGTCGATCAATTTGCAACATCATGCAAAGACATGCCAAGGGCTGATGATAAATTAGAACCAAGCGGTAATTCACCTCTAAGCTTCTGCCCCTCAACTCTAAATGCAAATGCTGTCCGAAAAATGGACCGGTTCTCCACTGGAGATACTGTGCTGTAGCACAATCAACGGTGCAGATTCGAAATCGGTCCATTTTTGCCCGCCGACTTTGAGACGACGTGTTTTCTGATGTCTTGCATGCCATTGATCGGAAGGAAATTCCCAGGCCGACTTGGAAGTGGAAACAAGACATAGGTTGAAGATGAAGTTGTTTGGTCAGTCGATGGCATGCAGCGCCAGACTTGTGTCAGCAGGGTAGACAACGAAAAGCTGGTCTTCCTCGTTCCACCTCTTTAACCTTCGTATCAACCTGGCTCTGGACAGGCCGAGACAAGCCATCGGGGCCTCCACCGCCCGAAACTGTGATGCTATTACGCTCGCCAGGATGGTTGCTCTTGTTGCTCGAGACTCCAAGTGCGTGGTAGCTCCGAGCAACTTGAATGGCCGAAAAAGCGTCCGTGAAAGTTAATCAACGGACGATTCTCCGTGGACATGGATACCACTGGCTTTCCTGGCCACACGGCCTGCGGACCTGGCAGCTCTTCGAGTCTTCCCAGTTCCTTGATGTTACAGAAAGCTGTGTAATACAGGTCTTCAACTGCCCGCACATCTCTTCTGAATGTGTCAACAGTTGCCCGGTCTTTGTTCGTGTTCGTGGCGAGATTGTTGGATTATGATTCACGAACTTTAACTCTTGTGGGACTACAAGACTTGAGGGATAATCAATGTGGAAAGTGGGAGCTTAGGTAACGAAAAAGAGTTGTCTTATCACTTATTGTGCTCCTGTTTGGCTGGTGGATTTCTAAACAACTGTACCATGGTAAGATGTGCTACTCAACTGTCAATTGGGGTCAAATAAACAGAAGTAAAGAGAGTGGTCTCCAAAGTTGGGCAGGATCCAGTTCTGTATGTATGAGTGAGGATTCAGGCGATGGCATCCGCCTCAAAAGGGTCACAGCCTGGAACATGAGAGCCAGTAGTTTCCCAGGGGTGCACAATACTCGCACTTTACGAAGATAGATGTCGAGTTAGATTGCTGGCTGAGTAGACCTAAGCGCAATGCGACAGTATGGATTAGAACTTTGGCAGTCATAAAATTATATCAATGTCACGTGCAATAAACTTTGAGACGTTCCCAGCAAAATTCATCTTTGGTTAGAGACCTAAGGCCCAGAAACTCTTTCACTTCTATTTATCGTATATACGAAGTTTCCTGATGTAGTATCTTCAGGCACATGGCACTAACAAAACCCTCCGTTTGTTGAGGGAAATGATAAAAGCTTGACTGGTTATCATTTATAGAGATCAACCCATTTATTTCATCTCGAAGCCGAGGTTCAACACGGAAGTATCTTCATACCTGTTGATGACGCTAGGACTCCAGCGATTATCTTTCATTCCCACTTTGTGGATCACGAGGATGGAGAACACAGTAGGATTTAAGTCCAGAGTGGGGATGTCAAGCTGTACAGTACATACTGTAGATAATAATGCATCAGACGGAGGTCACTTTTCTCCACATCCTTATACTTATCCATCTGCCGTAATACCAACGAATTGTAGCACGAAACATATTTGTCAGCAGCAGCAGGAGAGTGTCTTGGGGTAAAAGTGGACCGCCCACTACTATGCAGTCGATGTTGAGTCCCTTCCATTAATTTTCCACCTGATTTTATCGAGGGAGAGTAAGCAACATATTGGGGCATTCAACAGCTATTGATCAAAAGATGGCTAGGAGACTCGCTTTGCATCGAGTGGGGGGCATGGCGATGAGTTGTAGACCTTATGACTATTACCTTTGAGGCTCTAGCCATACAACCTGATGGTCTGAAAAAGCTAATGACCAACCCAAGACAAAAAGCGCCTGGCCCTCAGCCCGTTTGTATCTGACCAAGATATACCTCTCAAGGTGAATGAGTTGAACCTTAATGTAAAAAAAAGTAATCGTAGAGACAAAGAGAGGGGACTGTGGGAAAGAGTGTAAAACAACTTGAAGGTGATATAAAACATCAGGTGGTTCAACCCAGTTTTGTGGTTGCGCCGAGTAAGCTCCCCAAGCATCGCGGCTTGGAGGTGATCATGACAGATAGGCAATCAGACCAAGAATAGGGATAGAGGTCATGGCTTATTACAATGAGTGTGTTGTCTCTGGGAGTGTGCACCACAATGCCATCACGAGACCCTAGACCCGGACCCCAGACTCCAGCTTCTCAAGTCTAGACTTCGGACTTTGAGAATCTACCGGCACTTGGCCGACTTGCCAGTGTAGGGCATATGAGAATTGATTACTTCAAATTTCGATCGGAGAAAGAGGGCAGAATCCGCAGAAACGTGGTTTGCGATGTAAAATCCGCATGTGTCTCCAAACGACAATAAGGAAACTTGGCTTCTTGGTTTCATGCACATCCATGTCGTCTTGCGAGGCTTCCTCGCCTCGTAGGGACAGGAATGCAGAATGCGGCAGAAGTCTGTGCGTGGATTCTTTGATACTTTAATGCTGATGCCACGGATGCGGTATAGCCTCAAGTTTAATGTTGTAGAGCAGAAGTTTAAATTAAGGTCGTTCAGCCTTGACCAGACTCAAATTCGAGAGTCATACTGTACAGTCATACTGTATCACTCAAGCTACCCGTCTTACCGCAACATCGCTTTATACATAGACCTACGACTCATGGGCTTCCCGGCAACGATTGGAATAAGATTGCGGCACATATTCCTAAACGCGGTAATGGCATGGGAAATGGTCCATGCATACTTATCATTAGAAGCTCACAGCATTATGAATCATCGTCTATCTTGTTACTGTAATCGATTCAGATGAACATATATAGTATAGTGTAAAATAGTATAATACAGTCTAATACAGTATAATATCATATAACATAATATAATATAGCATAATGCATTTTTATTACTTACAATTGTTATATCAAGGAAGAACGTCTTATATAATCATCTATATAATCTCAATTGTAAGATCAAAATAATAATAGAGATTTTATTGAAGATGCTGACAAAATGCTGACAAACCATCGAAATTTGCCGAAAACACCACTAACATTTCAATCAAAGTCCTATATTTCGAGATTATCTAATCGTGGATATCATAAGATCTTATATAGTTATTAATTCAGTATAAAGATTCATGTTTTTAAAACAGGATATAAATTTCCCATTGTAGTATTAAATCTTTGATAATAACTTCATTTGTAGAGCTGGAAACGTAAAATGAGCTTTGTCTACTAAAGTATAAGCTTACAGAGTACAAAATAATAAAGGGGGAAATGGAGCTGCACAATCAATCATTACTGTGCAATCCATAAAATAAACTCACGTTTCTTATTCTGTATGTGGAATTCAAATGATTTGATTGGCTGCCCATTCTGTGCATAGCACTGCGCATCATTCCGCACCCCCAAAACGGATTCCTTGCAGTCTACTAATCCATGAATAGCGTGGACATAATTCGATGCCAAGTGATGCCGAGTACGAGTTGCGAAGAGATATGCAGGGGTGGCGACGGCACGTGGTTTGGTGGTCGTTGACTGGTCGACGATTGCTTATACAGTGGTCTACACCTAGGTTCTAGCACCTACACACCACGCCTACTCTACACCCATACACCCATACATCCATCCACCCATACACCCATACACCCATACACCTACCTACACGCCTATATACCCATGTTTGAAGGTGCAGATGGTTATTTCATTTCCAAATGGCATCCAGGCATCCGTTTCATCGTGCGATCTGATTATTGAGCATCATCTATTCTATATTATTCCTTTCTGCCTACTCGAGTATACAAACTGATCCTTGAACACATCCCTACACCGAGCTGCTCTATTATTGATTCATCCTGTTCGACCAACTTCTTGTGCTGTTTCGATATGCCGGTATAACATCGGCAATGCTGCATTCTTGAGATATTCGGAGATAATTTATCAGAATGTACGTGCTAAGACATCCATGGATACTTCACAATGACCCTATCTCGGTTCTCGACCTATACTGTAGTCTGTAGGTCCGACAATCCTTAGTCCAAACAACTCTACTGTAGCGTCCTCTAGAAACCCGCGGCAGCGGAGACGAGAAAACCTCCGAGTCGAATACAGTCAAGGCATAACTTTATCTGACTTTGGTTTGAGGTTTTGATTTTATCACAACGTCATGCCTTAAATTAAGGTTAATAAGGTTAAAAGGGTCAAAAGGGTTGAGAAACACTCAAACTTCACAGTAGGTGGATATCGACTATGACGCCAAGCTAAATCGTATCACTAATGACTCGACCTATAATTTCAGTATTGAGTTTTGACTCCGCCACTATACTGTAGTCTGTACCGGTACCTAGGACCTAGCTACGCCAAAGCCTTGACAATACGAGCCTCAATCGACTCACGTGTTTTTGTATCTAATCTGAAGTTGGAGTTTGGTGTCTCGTATTGGGACAAGGCCAAGACGAGCTTCCTTATGGCTTTACACGCAACATCAGATAGAGTTCTTCTCGAAAGAGACAGCCAAGACTGGTAGTGTAAAACATTAAACAACATCAGATTAAAGTTTGAAGAGTGAAGTCTGCTCCTCTACTACGCTATGCAGACAACATGAGATGTAGTTCTTCATCACGTAATTTTAACAAAGTTATGGCAGCCCTAGGCAAATTCCTTGGGTCAACTTCGAAGGCAATGCTACACCATGCTAGGTCCTGCCTGGACCAGCATACTACAGCTGCTCCTACTCATTGAAGACGTGGAGGAGTGGTCGAGCAGTGGCAGGAAAAGAATATATAAGGAACGAAGATATCTCTCATTTCAAATCCTCACCCACATCAACATTCATTCACTCAACATTCATTCACTCAACATTCATTCGTTCAACACACGTTCGTTAGCAACAGCTTCATCACAATCAACTAAATAATTCAAAATGCATTTCTCCAGCACCAAGCTCGTCTCTCTCTTTGCCGCCGCTGCCGCGGTCCAAGCTGCTCCCATCGAGGAAGGCAACTCCATCCAAGCCCGCGGTGTCGTTGCCCACGACTCCATCAACCCATGGCCAGAAACCCTCCCAGGTGGAAACTTGGGTACCAACTTGAAGAAATTCGAGCCTTTCCTCTTGATTTCTCACGGTTGTCAACCATACAGCGCTGTTGATGGCAGAGGTAACACTAGGTACGAAAACAGCTCTTCTCTCTCTTTTGCTTGATGCCTCTTTGCTTACAAATTTCTTAGTGGTGGTCTCCAAGACACTGGAAACGTCTCTGCCGGCTGCCGTGATATGACTAAGGGTCAAACCTATGTTCGCGGTGGATGGTATGGAAACAGATACGGTATCATGTACGCTTGGTGTAAGTGATTCTACTACTCCATGAGCCTTCGATCTCCCTCCTGACTTACTCTTGTAGATTTCCCCAAGGATCAACCAGCGGCCGGAAACGTTGTTGGCGGTCACCGTCACGACTGGGAGCACGTTGTCGTCTGGATTAACAACCCAACCGTTGCTGCTCCAGTCTTGATCGGTGCTGCTGCCTCCGGTCACGGAAGCATGAAGAAGAACACCAACCCACCAAGATCTACTCAAAGAGTCTTGATCAACTACTTCGCCTCTTTCCCAAAGAACCACGAATTGGGATTCACCGACACTGTCGGAAGAGACATGCCAATGATGTGGTACGATTTCTTGCCACCAGTGTCCCAGAATGCTTTGAGAGACACCAGCTTCGGAAGCGCTGTCTGCCCATTCATTGACAAAAACTTCAACGCCAACCTCCAAAAGGCTGCTCTCTAAGTGGTTTTCCTTGGAATCAACAAGAACTCCATGTGACTGGAAGGCTTTTCAGTTTGCCGATAGGTTCACTCGGTGTGTTCTTGAGATATCTTCTCCATTCTTGATGATTTGTGTTTGTTATTTTTGCATCAATGGGGCTTCGACGGAAGGGGATGGGTTGTGGAGCTTTTATGTCTTGTGTTTTAGTCTCTCTTTATATAGTCAAATTTGATGTTTTCGATCTGTCTGCAATACACACTGTCCATTCACACTACATGAACAATCTGATGGCTTTGTGAAAGAGATTCTAAATAACCTGATTCAAATACATCAGAATGAAAGACATCAACTGATTTGTTAAACATGTTCATCGCGCAGCCTTCACTGATGAAATAAACCAATGTGAATATTTCGCCTTGGCATCCATTCGCATTCTTTCAACCTGATAGTTCCATCCGACTGATGAAGCTTTACCAAACTATCGACAGCAGGTCTCCCTCCTGTGAGCCCAGACCAGCCTTGGCGTTTCTATCTGAGAAAACAACGCTGAGGATGCATCGAAAGCGTGAACAGTTGCTCTAGAGTATTCCATTGCGAGCTGTCAAACCCCAGTGCGATGCACGCGTTAAGGCAGCATTCCCTATTGTTTTCCCGAGACCTGGACAGTATATCGGCGATAAAGAACGATCAAGGTACGAGAGCATGGTACATAGCAGTAAACCGGCCATCGTAAAAGCTAAAACGTATGTTCAAATTATACGTCGAGGTTTCATATCTACCAGCAGGTATATTAAGTGGAGACACTAGTACTAGATTGCTCTTGACGATCTCTCAACTTTACTTTTTCTTTTTCGTTCTTTTCGATTCCCCCACTGGAAGCTTTCTCATTTCAAATCTTTCCAGATCGAAGCCTTTCGTTTCGTCGCTCTCCTCCATTTAAACCTTTTCAGGATCGAAGGGTAAGCTCTTTATTCGTTTGCACAAGCTTTTTAGCAATGTACCTCAATTCTTATCACACGTAAATGCACAATATCAATTGCGCCATTCATCAATATACAGTAATTAATCTCCTTACTCTTTCGCTTCCCCTCATTCTACGAGTGATTTGCGAGATGCTGGCGGAAAAGGTTGAATAGCTTCAAATTCGCGCATGAGTGTAAAGGGGAGGAGGTCGAGAAGCGAGGCGAAGAAACTTTTCGTGTGGAAAGCCCAACGGTCGGTTAAAAGTTTATTATAGAGATTGAATCTAAAAAGTAACCTCGTACACTAGGTGAAATATACACTTTGCAACGGTCACTGGTAAAAGGTAAAAAAAATGACAACGTCCCTTGATGATTGTAATGAAAGGCAATGATCATCATTGGAACAGGGAGCGATATTATCTCTACTCCGTACAACTACATACTTTGTACAGAGTGGTTGTTGTTATTTTGTGTCATATTAAGGGTGTCTAACATCTCAAACGGCTCATTTATTGTTCATTTAATCTTCGCATTTGCGCATTCTCCAGCAAAAGTATATCGACATAGAGCTACCTTCGGACGCATACTATTTCCGTCCTGCATTCTCCCTATAAATACCACAACTCATAATGTGATCAAGGGGACAGACTAGTTGGATTATTGATACAATAGATTGCTAGAGGTGTTCTTCGAGGAAGAGAATCACGACAGGATATAGGGATATGTGAACTTGTCTCCCTCCTGATTATACATTGCTGCCAACGGTTGGCGTACGGCACAGACCGTAAGCATTGACCGTTGGTGAACACAATAAAATATATATATATATTTCACACATAAGCAATTGAATAAGGATAAAGCACTCTCTCAAATCAAAGACACATAATGGAAGCAAGCATATTAAGGGAGGCAGGCTAAAGTAAAGATAAACGAAAACATTTATATATAATTACTCTCGATTCAATTTCCTAAATACAATTAACAATCAATATCAGATTTCCTCCGTCATTATATAAATGAATGAATGTTCAGATTCATATCCATTTCCATCTCCATGTCCATCTCCATTTATTCATCCATCTTTGATTATCCATCCATCCATCCATCCATCCATCCATCCATCCATCCATCCATCTTTGTCTTCCTGTTTTCTCTTTTCCTACTTCTCGCCCACACCAATACTACTTCTTCAGACTGCCGAGAAAAGGAAGAAAAATCCACAACAACGCCGCCTACCTGGAAGGAGATTGCTCTCAGCTTGTTCGTTAAATAATAATATGTGAAATATGAAATGAGACATCAAGCCCTATCTAACCTTGGGTAAAAAAAAAAAAAAAAAACACCAGGCTAGAGGCAAGAGAATGAATAGAAACCTCTCCCCCAAACCGCACAGATAAAACTCGCCAAACTCTCCTATTCATATAGGGTATTTGAAGAAGAAGATAAACAACAAAATGTGGTATCAAACCCCGAATCCCAATTCATCCATCATCAGACATAAGACATAAAACATGACATCAAATCGTATTCCCATTAACATTAACCTCATACCCCTCGCTCTTCTGCTTCAGCGCCTTGGCCAACATCAACTCCCTCATCCAATCAATCCTCTCATCTCGACTCTTCACGGCAAAATAGTGCGTTTTATTATTGTTCCCCGCAGCCCCGCTCATACCGCCAGGCATCAAACTATCGCGCTTCCTCAACTTCACGCCCTTCTCGATCGCCTGCGGGATGAGCTGAAAGGAAAAGACATCCACTTTCTTGTCCCGATCCCCACTGCCACCGCGGCCCATCGCAATATTGACGCGTTTAAACGCGGCATTCAGCTTGGACGAGGAGGCGAGCGAGGAACATGCGATGGCGTAATCATCCACGTCGATGCATTCGAGGACATCGAGGGCTCGCGCGTCTTTGTGCATGGCGAGGGTGGTACCCCGGAGTGTGAAGTGGTGCTCGTGCCATTCGTGGCGGAGCATCTTGGTGCGGCGCTTCTTCATCCAACCAGCGTAGGAGGGGGCGTCCTTTTCAGGAGAAGATGAGGTGGAGGAGGTGGAGGAGGGTACGGGTGGCAAGGGGGTGGAGGTAGAAGCGGGAGCGGGAAGGGGAGCGCTGAATTGAGCCCAGGGATCCGTGGTGGAGTAGGCGCGGATGGAGGTCGCGAGGGTGAGCGGTGTGACTGGGATCTTTGGATGCGTTGGCGGTTGTTTCGGGGAAAGTGTGGGCTGGCTCGCTGGGAACAGTTTGTCCTTGGGCCAGAGGGGAAGTTTGGGTGGTTTGGGTAGCTCGATATTCGTCGACGCGAGGAAGAAGGGAGGGACGACGGTTAGAGATGCGAGAGAGACTGCGCTGGAGAGGGTTGTTCATGGTGACATTGGTGGTTGGACGGTAAGTCATGTTGGGCGGAACAGATTGAGAAGCTTCCCTCGCGACCGGACTCATAGGCACGGCGGTAACAGGTACGTCCATTTCGGAAAAGGGGGTACCGAATCGGTAGACAGATGGCGAGCGATTTTCATTACGGAGATCGGGGGAGAGAGCTTCTGCGCGATCCATTTGGTAAGGCGAGAACGGATTAGCGCTGTTTGGCACGGCCGTTGCACTGCATGGGCCATAACCATTGGCACTTTGGGACCTGATGGGTTGTGCAGGGCGAGGTGGAGGAATGGAAAGTTTGGGTAAACCCCGAAGGCCTGCAATTGGTCCTTTCAATGGCGGAAACATTTCATATGGTGGAGTTGGTGGTTCCTCAGATGATTGATTGGGTGCCAGATGCTGAAATTTGATGAATTGCTTGACATTATCTTGGGGATCGCGCAATTGAACATTTCGAAGATTCTCCTCTTCCAAATAACGAAGAGCAGGGGTTGAACCAGGACCAAGAACGTCGGAGGATGCAACCACTGAAGGTACCGCATCGGAGATTGGACGAGCTGTAAGAGCATTCCCTGGATCTCCAGCAATAAGTAACGAGCCACCTTCTGTCCAATTGTTAGTATTGGGGGTCTTTTCGAATACTCTGTAACGAATTATGAACGTACCTTCAGGACTAATCGGATGATCTTTGTTGAAAGCAGCAATCAACCGTTGTTGTTTTCTCCATTTGGCGCAGTTTTCTCCCTTGGAGCACTTATGTGGTTTTGGCATAAGTTGCTCGATGCCCACAATCGAAATAGATTCCAAAGGCAATACAGTCTCATGTTTATGGGCCCTTCTTGAGCCCTTACGTCTTCGCGATTGATGTCGCTCTTGGCCCGTCGAAGGATCTTCCTCCCTACCTCTTTCCGACCTATCTCTCCTCGAACGAAATTCCGTGGCTGGGGAAGTTTCTTCTATAGGAGTAACTGGCTTCGGTGTGGTTGGAGCACTTCCTCGAAGGATGTGGATTTCGTTCCAGACCTTTGTGCGCTGTCCAAATGATGAAATGCCCAATTCTCGGAGATCCTCGAATTTAAGAGTGGTCAAGATCGCGCCGGAGATGTCATTCTCTTCAAACTTCTCGACGATTGACCATTCGAAACCTGCATCGTGCATCCATCTTGCGACTTGGCGTGGTGTCCATTGAGTGATATCGTTCAAGTTTAGATTTGCGATGTTCTCGGTCAACAGAGACAATCTCTGGCGTCTCATAGAACCGTTTGGTGACGCTGATGTGGGTGGACTAACTGGACGTAGTTCGGTGAGTGCTGATGACTGTGGGGTTATTGGCGACATTTCCATAACATATTCATTAGGAATATCCAGAGATGAAGATACAGAGCTGCGAAATAAATGCGGTCCCCGAGGTCCCTCGACTGGCTTCTTTGGGTCCAGGTCGAAATTAAATGACTGGAATTCGTTCGTGGCCGAAGTGGGTGTGAATACTTCTTCGTATGAAGATAAGGTAGTTTCACTTGCTCGACCGCCCTGAATGGTGACAGATTAGTACGAGAGATAAGAGGTATGGAACGTTGTACATACTGATCTGTAGCTCAGACGCGGATAGTCCAAATCTTCTTCAAAATCTGACCCATATTGGGCTTCTTCCACATATTGTGGAGCATTTTTGATCGTCCTCGAATTCCTCGCTGTCGCTGACGTCGTCCTCAAAATCTGTATCGAATATAGTTGCGGATGATAAAGGTCGTTCGAGGCGATGCTGTGTTTCTTTGAACTCTGAAAATGTATTTCTAGGTTGACTAGCAAAGCCTCTTTGGAACATCTCTACCCGAGTGTCGATGGCTGTTAAAGGGGTCCTAGCCTGGTTGAATCATATGATTAGCATCATACGCAAATATACGTCAATACACCACTGACATAGCGTTTCTGACTTACCATTTTGCACGGTACAAAGGCGGGGTATCAACTGATAACTCGGGCTACACAAGAAATTTGCAAGACTGCTTGCTTTCCCGTTGCCGGGTTGTCTTCTACAAGTCGAGACAAGTACTGATGAATTATTATGCACCAAGATAACGACGATAAAGCAATTCTGAAGCCAATATATACAGACTTCAATCTGACATGAAGTAATCGCAAAAGTGCTGAAGGGGTCAGAAGGAGAAATCAGGATAAAGTTGACAGCGTCTATGGCAGTATATGTATCGCCATTTTGAAACGAGACGATATATCATGGCCTCAAGTATATCAGAGCACACCAATGAGCAGGATAACGTCCCGGCTTTTTTGTATTGTGAACTATGCTCGGCGGTCCTGCATGAAAGATTGTGACTATTCTTGAGATTAATGCCACACGATGCCACAAGGCCCTCGCCTGCCAGCCCATTGAGCCATTGAGACGATCAAGTTGCGAGCCTTGCGACCCTGCATCACAGGAAGCTTAGACCCAATTAGGGAGGTTTGGCCAGGGTAGCATGCGGAATATTCACATCCTCACATCTCATGCAGGACAAAAAGTGAAAAATAGAAGATGTTCCAATAATACTCGAGCTTGGTCAAATGGATCCTGTAGAAGTTTTCGTGATTGGGTTTGAATGATCAATAGTTCTGCATCTACGCGCCGAGTCACCTCTTTTTTCGTCTTACCCCAGCTACCAAATATAATTCGTCAATTGAGCCATTTGAATTATCCATTGACGAATGATTTGCTCATCATTCATCATGATTCGATCGAGGATGATGCTAGAAGAAAATCTGTAAATCAGACCCTTTTTTATTTCATATCATACCGCCTTTTTATCGGGTTATCGGGCACCGGCTTGCGCATCTAATTCCGAAACTAAAAGAAATTATATCTTCTCCATAGAGCCACTAATCAAAAATTGAGGACGGCCTTAGACTTCTAGAGCACTGTATACTAGAGTATCTATGCCCAATTGTTAAGTGGAAAACTTGGATTCGAAAGCTCGTTTAACTTATGCGGTGCGGTCCGTCGATGAAGGGGTAAGGTTATGGCCCCTAAGTGATCACTCTCACTCTACTCTACTGTAAATTACAGCAATTTTCCAAGGTTGAAGCCTGCACAAATTCTTCAAAGTCTTGTAAAATAATTGGAACCGCTGGGTCTAGATATTACTAGCATGAACACTCACATCAAACGGGTCTGCAAGGTATATATATGTACAGTAAAGTGAATAAGATCGTTGACATGATGAATATTGTTGGTGGCAAGTGAGTGAGTGAGTGATAAGGAATATGGCATTATCGCCATTGCCAGCATCAATACACTAATTGTGATACCAAGAACAACAACGTCGAAAATCAGGGAGGCTGCTTGAAAATGTTGAAAGTCGGAAAGATAATCCTTCTTGCCATCCTCTATCTACCTCTCTCTCCACAGCTCCCGAAAATGCCCAACCGACGATGGGAATGCACATGCAGATCTTCTGATCCTACTAGTACTCACGCAGGTAGAGAATTTTACGGTACCTCCTTTTCCGAGTACTAACAATGTACAGGACAGTGCAGTACAGTACAGTACAAGACCGGTACGTACATATCATATCGATCGTGCAAGGGAGGAGAAGTATGAATGCGAGACTGATAAAGAGAACATTCCGATTTCCCGCGGTTGCCGAATCTGCAAATATGTTTAGTACTCTATATGTGATGCAATATAGGAATAATCAGCATCGGCAAAACACATCACATGCAAGCAAGAGAGAAGGCAAAGACTGTACTGTGCCGTTTCTGTACATTCCCGTTGCATGCTTTCATCTAAACCTTTCCAGGCCCGGAGCAAAGAGAAGATAATCAAATCAAACTTTCCAATGATTGCTTATTGTTCCTTGAATAAATTGTTTCCGTATCAAACGATTCGTTACCCCTTGTATCATGCTCGGTTCTCTGTACTCCGTACTGCATTATTTCCTGATAAATCAAAATTACCCTGGGCCCCGGTAAAGTTTCCCCAGTATCATAAAGGCATTTGAGAATCTATCCCGTACTCTGTACACAGTCAGCTCAATTAGACCTATCGCCGTCGCAAATATGAAAAAATAACTTGCCCCTCACATTACTGTGTGATTTTTCAGCGCCCTAGTCACATGGTATCACGGTGCACTGTGCAGGCCATTGACATACATGATTCATTGACCCATTACTTACTCTATCGATTTGTCTCAGGCCTCACCGTCTCTATCACCTGCGGAAGTAGTGTATTGTTCTCATGCGATATGCTATCGGTAAGGTATTGGAAATGCATGGCATTTGTACGGCATTTGTACTGTAAGTACGAAAGGAACGAGATCTGTATGGAAGTGGATAAAAATGTAAGCCTTGAAAGTACACATGATGTAGGTTACGTTTCTGTGGAGTTTGAAATATTGATTCATCTGCAACCAAAGGAAAAAACGAAAGAAAACGAAACCTCTTTGCAAGTAGCAAATGAATGTTGAGTTAAGTATGTGTAATTTCAACATCCCAGCCGAAGACTCTAGATACATCAACAGCTTCTCCAGATCTCGATATTTGCATATTTTCTGCAACCAATTGCTGGCGATAAGGGCACTCACACTGTCCTCACATGACCGATTCTTCATGCGGGTCTCCATTACAATGAATTCTCTCAACGAGATAGGTCACTTCAAGAAGGACCGAAGGTTACATAGAAGTTTTGCTGTCCAGTACAACATCAATACGCTCCACCATGATGGAAGTTGAGTATTTGACATGGCGAATAGAACAATATAAGAGAATCAAGAGAATCATGAGATGTATCAAATTCGTCTCTGGCTGAGCACAAATAGATTACATTCGCGTAGGTGCTCAAATTTCGAAGTCGAATGGCGTATTGAGGGCTAATAACCATCTTAGGGACTATTATTCCCGATTTGGAAGATATCGTTATGAGTATCAGGGAATATTAATAAAGTTATTAATGGATAAGATACGCATGTGTGTTTCTTGTACATATCTACTCTGAATTTTCTACTACAGTATCTATTCCGTACTTCCTGACCAGTTGGAAAAACGTCGGATTTTCGAAGTAAACGTCCCCTGTCCATGGAAGATCGTCGTGGATTTACGAGTAGATCCGGAAGTCTGATCTTGACGATAGACTTTTGTTTCTTCTCCACAACATTGTCAATTAATATTGTATGAAAAGAAATTGTAAGTTTGAACTTACTCATGCATATCTAGCATACTCATAAATAATCTCGATATCTCAAATTTCTCCTAAACGGCAGTCTGAGATTGCGGACCCCTTGTAGTGCAGTTGTTCGCAATCGGAAACCTCGTTACGAGCTGCCAGAAGACATAGGTGTAAGATTAATTTCCAAAGTATTGATGCTGAAGCTATCCTTCCCCCGTTCTTATTAATAATAATGGCGACGACGACCCTGACGAGGACAACGCGGAGAGTGTTTTTGTCTCGGAAAAATAATCTAACTTTTCAACCAGGCAGATATATGGAGACAATGGTGATGACCCACACCATATTAATGATATGATATGATATCCATGGATGATAGCTGAAACCCCCTCTCGGAAGGGTGTCATCCAGCTCATCCTAACCTAGCAAGACAAGAAGAATGAGACCTTCAGCCTACCTACCGATATCAGACGATACTGGAATCGTTGAGGAAATCTCCTTCCCCATTCACGTCTCCTGTAACTTAGATGCCCTGAGAAGCTTCACAACCAGCCTCAGTAATGTCAGCGTACCTACCGATATGAGATGATAATTACTGACCATCCTGGTGGTTGGTACAGGATACATTCCCCCCACTCTCACTGACAGTAATTTCGATGCCTTAAGAATCATTAGATCCAGCCTCAACGATTCTCTTTAGTTTCTGCCTCAATCCCCAACACCATGCCAGCATGCCAGATCGCGTAGATAGATGAAAAGAGTTGAGACGAAGGGTGTAAAAGTATAAAAGGGGATGCATTTTAGCATATGTCACAAAAAATACATATAGTTTTGTTGAGAATTTAGAGCCAAGTGATCAATCGGCTGTAAGCACTACAAACATCTTAGTACATTGTCCTCGTTAAGACCCAAGCTTCATGTGCTTCATATGTTATCAAAAGAAATGAAGCTACAATCTTGGTAACTCACATATATACAGTAGTAGATGCTAGATGTGTATGTTATCTTTTCGTCTCGAGCTCCCTTTCGGAGCCAGCCCTTTCATTTATTTCAGATTATCAACAACAGGGAATGCGTAGAATAAGAAGAATCTGTGAGTGTAAAGGATGTGCACAGAAGAACGTGCGTACCTGGCGCAATTTGTAGGAATGACTGTCAAAATCAAAAAGGGTTCAAGTTAACTTCGACCTAAACTTACGTAGTTCTTATGGGATGATTTTTGTAGCACGTTCTTAAAGCCACATGGCTCGCTAGACGGAGTTGGGATGATTGCACATGTAAATTTGGTGTGGGGTTGAAGAAAAGGAGGCAAGAAGATGAAGCGGATGCAGAAGACTCGAAGGAGATACAGCGAGCATAAGCGAACTCGAGACTATTGGAAATATTGATTAATTAGCTTCAATTTCTGCATGTACAACAGATGTGAATGTCCAAAAATAACACCACATTGGGAGCGGGATATGTTGCTAATTATGGACAAATGTGACAAATGTGACATATGTGACGGCAGAAAGGCCATTGAGGATCAAATGGTAGGATTAGAAATGGCACATAATTATTGACAATAAGCGCTTGATCTGCACCATTAATAGGATATTGATCAATGATGATATGAGGAAGGGATGCATTGGATGTGAAGAAAAGATTGAGCTCGGGTAGAAAAGTGTAAAGAAGCTTGGTCCATTATGTGACATTTCGCAATTGACCTAACTGGAGCTGGAGACTTGTCCTTGTCTATATTACCGAGGGAAAAAAAAAGAAAACCCCAAAAAAAAACAAAATGTATGAAAGTAGATATGGCACAGACGCATCATCGATATCGACATTCTGAAAATACCCCTACCTACCGTTATTCTTATTTCAAGGGTTCAACTTTCGAAGGTTTTGTCCGAGCAATCCTCGCATCTCGCATCTCGCATCTCCTATGTAACCTTCACTCTACAGTACTCTGTATCGTACTACTGTATAGTGTATACAGCTTCCCGCTACTGTATTGTATACTGTACTCACTCATTCTCCACTCCTCCACTCCTCCACTCCCCACTCAGCATAGCTCGCTTTGAAAGAGTTTCCTTGGATATTTCCATACAGAGGCTCACCGCTGATGGTCGTGGATTTCAGGAATCTGTGGATAAGATGACGAGAGAGAAGTCTACAGAGTATGGTGTTGAACGTATCTTGGGGATTACTCGTTCATTTTGATCAATTCTACTATTTAGATTATACTGTAACCAATTAGGTTGCTGTGACAATAAGGATTATCGAGGAATTGATGAGATGGAGTTCAAGAGCTTCCCCATGCACAATTAAAACTACCTTGCACACACACATATTTATTTTATTGCGGGGATGAGAAGTGATATTGTAAGACCTGCTTTGTTACCTTGATAATTAACCTAATCATTCTAATTTACCTACATATCAATCTTTTATAATCTTTTATAATCTTTTATAATCTTTCATTATCTTCTCCTCAATACTATCAGTCGTGCTTATTCACTCTTGTCGATTAGTCTTTCGTTTAATCTTCTACAGTGTTTACGATGATTTCCCCCTTCATCATCTAGCCTTACCTTCGCTTCCATTGAATCACACGAAATCTAAGAATTCCGTAAAATATTCTGATCTCGTGCCATCCATGATGCTATCTGATCCCTTGAAAAAGCTTGTACCACTTAAGTAATTACTGTAGTGGTATTAGCTAGTATCTTAGACAATTAGTCCCTTGATGCTAGTTCAATAGCAGCAAATGTCAACCCGTTGGCTACGGGTAAAGCCGCTCTTGATTCGCTAATGCAAGTCGTCACACTTATTCAACGACATCCTCGAATCATATTCACCAATTTACTCTCCAATTCCCATCCGCGAAAATCATCAAGGGAACCAGAGAAATCTAGATACTCTAAATGGCTGCATTCTCCCTGTTGTGATCGATTTCCGCCCAATCTTATTGCTTGACCGCTATTTGATGCAATACGATTTGTTACTGAAATGAATTCTTCCCAGAAGCATAATCACAATCAGATTATTGAATGGGGTGTAATTTCCCCCATTTATCTATCTCGTGATATCGGATATCCATTCATCGCTGAATGACAAGAATCTCACGAAAATTACAATGCTCTGTAGAAAGTCATTTCAACAACTTGGTTGGATGATGTGAACTACTTTGAGCACGGGAATACGGCAGAAGAGAAGCACAATAGGGTTCATATCGGGATTCGGGAGCTTTGTAATTGCTCCTTAGGGTCTCAGATTCTTAGTCGCATCTGGACTGGGGTAAAAAAGAGAGGAATATCACTGCGGATAAGCAGGCAAAGCAGGCATCGATCAAAAATTTACCGGCACAGTTGATCCACAAGTGGGCAAATGCAACCTTTTAGAAAAGGCACGCTTTATCGTTTAATGGTACGATTGTAACGATTCGGAAGGCATTGTATGTACCAGTTATTGTGGGAAGCGGGGGACTTTCGTCACTCTACGTAGATATTGGATTATTGGGGTTGTTTCTTTTTAGGCTTTTGTCATGCTGACAAAACGAGCGAATAGCATAACCCATACATTGGCATACAATCTACCTTCATGTACATGGGTATTTATTGCAAAATGGCGAAATGCAGGTGTCCTGCAGAAAAGAAGCATAGACCATATCTCAAATAGTGTTGCAGTTGCACAAACACTCAAAGAGAGAGTACTCCGTAGCTATCCAGAGTGTTCGAGGTATCGAGTAAGAAGGATTGAGTAAGAAAAGGTGGGCAAATCAAGAAAACCTGACTTGCATATAAAAAAAGAAAATTATCTACATGTCTACCTATCACACAGCCGATCCCCTTTGTCGATCACGGACCCAGAACTATATCAGAACTTTAGTCGGCCTTTATGAGTACATACTTTGCCGAACAGATAGTATCGGTAATGGATGAATCCATGGATCCTTACACTGGATGCCAGCTATGTTCTATGTGCTATTGTACGATTTGCGATGTGTTATCGTTCCCATCGATCCATCTTGCCTGGTGAATGGTATTCGTACTGGAGTACAGACAACCAAGCAAGCAGCAACCAAGGAAGCAAGATAGGTGGGGGGCCGATTGGAGTAGGCTGCATGAGAGGCGCCTCGCGAAAATAGCACAATTGCCTTCTTTTTACCGCTGAGCTTCCCCACTGGCTAGCCACACTTGTTCCTCAAAGGACCCATAAAAGGCAAGTGTAGTCACTGTAGTGTAGTTTTCATTAACAAGGGGTGGGGGACACAAGGGGCACGGAGAAGGATGGGATCAAAAATATAGCTAGGGTGTCTGTGGGTACTGCATTTATGGATTGTGGAACTAGCCCCGAAGCATGGGTTATCATTCTTGTGAACCAATCACAGTTTTTGCATTTATCCATGATAGTTTGTTGGAAAATAGTTTCTAGTCTTCCTTTAGGCTCGCAGTCTTGCTCAACTGCATCCCCCCATGCGGCCACTTTCTTTACTAGCTTTTGACTGGGCTCTGTTTCCCTGATCTAATCCTAAGTCTAGCGTACTGCACCCACCTTCTGATGCCCACCTTTCACCCGCCAGTCCTTAAAAGGAAGTATCCTATATTCGGACCTAGACGATGTTCGTCCTCTCATAGGGCCAAAGATACACCAACTGGTAGCCGCACGTGTGCATGTACGTTCGTCGGCGGGAATATGGGCTAGTAGGCAAATGCAGGAAAAATAGTATCACTCCATTCGGTATCCAGAAATAGATCTTTCAATTCTTCCATGGCTGAAGATGATTATTGTACAGCTTTTAACATCTTCATATATAGGTCGTGAACATGCAACCATTACCTACTTCTTCATTGAGGCTCTCGAACATTCAAAAGGTCAATATCATAGTCCCTCCCTCCCGCGTCGCTGTCGTTAGATTGTTGTCTCTTCCTAATTCAACGTCTTTCACCAATACACCCACTCATTTACTCGACCTCAAGCTGGACTTGATTTGAACTGACACTCATTAATTTTATCATCCCCGTTCTCGCCAATCACCTACGCTACTAACCCCAGTCTCTCATCCCAATATCACGCACTTCGAGCCGAACTCAACTCTTGCCGCCCCCACTATTATTTACTGCTGGTCCAGTACAAATGTCAACACAACCCCCCAACGCTCAATCAGCAACCAGAACGACGAACGTCAACATGGCCGTCGCTCAACCCAAACCAAAGGCTCCCAAAGCAGCTCCAGCTACCAAAGGAAAGATGCAAATGCATAGACGATCAAGGACAGGTTCGTTCGACTCAATTCACCTCAATTAGCTCTTATTTCCTTGATCTTCCTCGTCGTCGGACTCCATGTACTAACCCCAGCTCTTAAGGTTGCTACACATGTAGATTAAGAAGAAAGAAGTGTGATGAAGGTGCCCATAGCTTGCAGTGCTTGTAAGCATCTCGGTCTTCGCTGTGAATACAAGAGACCCGGATGGTGGGGAAACAATGAATCGCGCCGCCATGAGAAGGAGGTTATCAAGACCATCATCAAGAGAAAGAAGCTCACGGAAAAGACAAACGCCCCATCCCAAGCTCATTCACAACAAGTAATGACATCAAGCATTGATACCCCTCCTGGACTTTCACACTCTCTACCCACCTCTGCAACCTACTCGGATCCTTTAGACCGAAATCGATCATCCTCAATTGATTCTCAATTATCTCTCTTTGATTTCAATGCGCCTCTTATCGACTATACTGCCTATAATGCGCAGATGCACTCATCGCATACTCAATACGCAACCATGTACCCAGAATACTCACCTTATGAGATTGATGTAAAGACCGAAAGACAAATGTTCGTTAACGATGTTCCAACTCGTCGCGAATCAACCATCTCCACCTTTAGCACGTTCCACCCACCGCCACCACCCGAGGCCATGCTGCCATCATACCCAATTGATCACGAGTGGGATACCGTCTACAATGAGCGACATGAAATATTGGCTGAGGAGGCCTTGAACATGAACCTATTTGATTTCTCACACGGCCCACCATCAACATTTCGCCAAGTTGCCATCGAATTGGATGAAGGTGATCAAAGGCTTCTCGACCACTTTATCTCCGATGTTCTACCTTCCGTCTTCCCAATCCTGGAGACTAATCAACATGGTTCCGCACGATCGGATTACATCCTCCCAGCCCTTCAGAGCAACAAATGCTATTTGCACTGCTGTCTCAGCATTTCCGCCCAGCATTTCAAGTCCATCATGAATATCCATGGCGAACAAATCGACAATGATATCATGCGCCACCGCTATGCAACCATCTCCGAGCTCTGCGACGCGCTCAATCGCGACACGGATCACGTATCGATATTGGAAGCCACCTTGGGAATGATCTTCTTTCAATGCTCCGTAGGTCGCTTTGACGACAATCTACCAGACATTCCATGGCACCAACATTTCCAAGCTGCCATTTCTCTCGTCCAGAAGCTTGAGTTGCCTCGTCTGGTCACCGAATCGCACGATTTGATGTCCTTCAACATGACCCTGACTGCTTGGATTGATATTCTCGGCTCCACCGTCCAAGGTCGCGCACCCACGTTTGCCCACACTTACAGAGAAAAGCATTTGTCGCAAACCAACTCGTCTCTTGGCTTGAGAGAGCTCATGGGTTGCGAAGATCGTGTTTTGTATCTCATCTCCGAGATTGCGTGCTTGGAGGCCCTCAAGAACGATGGCATGGACGACATTCAACTTTGCCAACATGTCCATGCTCTCGGTGACCAAATCGGTCTCACGGAGATCGGCGAAACCGGACCAAGAATCCCATACAACTCTCATGGCGTGCTGAGCCCCAAGCAATTGAGCAGAAACATGACCGCGGGCTTTCCGTCTCGCTGCTCGCATCTACCTGTGCAGTCTCGTTCCGGGCTTTTCGCCCAGTCAAGACAGCTGTGTCGGTTTGGTTGCAAAGCTTACCCAAGTTCTCGATTTCATCCCAGCTGGCCCGGTGGGCTTTGACCGCAGTCTCGTGTGGGTCTATCTCGTTGGAGGGTCGGTCAGTACCACCAACTCCCCGTTCCGTCAATACTTTGCCGAGCGCGCCGCCGCCCTGGGTGAGCTCGCCGACCACGGAAGTTTCGGTCGTGTATCTACTCTTCTAAAGGAAGTCTGGGGACATGTCGATGGGCGATTCAGTCCTGGTGGTGGTGAAGCACACTATGTCTCCTGGCGAGACGTAATGCAGATGAAGGGCTGGGATTTCTTGTTGATCTAGATTTCCAGCTTAAGTAGCTTCCACTGGTTGGAAGGTTTACGAAAACTTCACTCCTGCAGTGCTACGATACGAATCCAGATGTATCGATTCATCACGCCGGGCACTGAGCCCATTCCCAACATGATCTTGGCTATTATGTTGGGCCCAGGACGTGAAGATACATCCGCGCGACAGCGAGGGCTCGTGGATAGCAATATGAGCTACGAGAACGAGATACTGCGTCAAGAGGCAGACTTCATTGAGATCACGAGGCAATTGATTTCAGCAACGTACGAGGAATACATTCAGACAGCGACGAGAAGACGAGAGATGCATAGCGAGGATTCAAGGCTTTCATTCTAATTTTACATACGAAGGATAATTCAGCATTATCAACAACATTTCTCATTTGGCATACCCCCATTTTTTACACTTACAACGGCGTTACGGCAGACAAGAGAGATGTGTTTGGAATTATGAGATTCTGGGCGGAGGGCATTCGGAGAGGAGGAAATACCAGCAATAGGCGTTCAGAGGCATTCTTTTTTTAACTACATACCATCGGTCGCAAGCGGCCAGAATTAACTTTCGATCAGTCATGTATATTATTAACGTTGGAATTGGAGGGATATATGATGAGATAGGATAGGATAGGGCTATGCGAGCCAGGGGCTGGGTGGCATTGCTCCTCTCCCCCCTAATATGTTTCTATACCCTGTTTGGGGATGGGAGATTGAAGAAGCTTCCTAGGGTTGTTATGGTATATAGGGACTTGGATGATTTGCATATGGGTTGAGCGCTCACGCTGCTCCCCGATCTAGGATAGGCAATAGGCATGGGGACGAAAATGAAAATGAAAATGAAATTCTATGAAGTTCAATCAATCCATCAATGTAGCCTTTTCATTCTTTGCTTATCTTTGTAGCGGTGACATGACAGTGCAGTGCCTGCAATACAGTTAGATGCAACATAGCATTACTCCGCAACCGCTAACGCAAACGCAAATGCAGAGCTTTCTTCTCTTCTCTTTAGAACTATTCTCAGAACTGAAATCTCAACGATCTAAAATATCCATTACAGTATATACATAGACCTACTTACCTAGGTACATATACATATAAGCGCTATTCGCGCACCAGGTTAGAATCCACGACGAACCAACGACCCCAATGATGACCGCATCTGCATCTGCATCATCTATCTACATGTAAATTTGTGCTTAGCTGTAGGCTAAAACCAGGTACACATCTATGTAAAGGCAGGTACGCACCTGTGTATGCTAATCATGCCAGCACTTTATACAGCAGCGGCGGTTTACGGACCCGAAATTACCTGGGATTAGATGGAGGTCTGCAGAGGGTGGACGTTTGGAGGTACGCGCAGCATTGGGAGGATTTGGATCCCCGCTTCTAGTTCTACGTGTCTTCTTATGCTGCTGTATGTGAGATTATATATTTAACAGTGGATGGATGGATGGATGGATGGAATGGATGAATAAATAGATAAATAAATAAATGAATTAATTAATGAATTAATTATTGAATTGATGAATCAATGAATACTCGAGTAAATGAACAAATGAACAAATGAATTAAAAAATGAATGAATGGATGGATGGATGGATGAAGTGTACTCCGTACAATCAGATCTGCTCCATGTTATTATAAGGTGTGCTAATGCGGTTGATATTCTCCTTTCGTTGTCGCTGTATCGTAATTATGATTTGTTTTACTTGGTTTCATTTCAATGATTTCACACTGTACAGTGTACACAGTGTACACAGTGTACAGCCAGCACGTCGTTAATTGCCTCCCCTGAGACGTAGAAACCCTAAGAGTACACATACACAGCACACAGCACACAAGACAGCACAGCACAGCACACAAAATAAACACAACCCCTTCCCCCCCCCCAATCTCCACCTTATCGACCCATCCCCCTTTCCCTTTCGTTTCCCTTTCCCTTTCACTTCCTTCCTCCCTCCACAAACTTCCTCCCTCATCCCATCCCATCCCAATAGTCCCATTCCCCTCCCAAACCCCCTCCCAATCGCCACTCCCAACCGACAACACCACACCACACCACATCACACACACCAAAGCAAAGCAAAGCAAAGCCCACACCAACCCCCAAACCCATTTGTTGCACATCTATCGGTACAAACCGGATCCCCCCTCCCCTCCATTATCGTCCCGCGCTTCCCATCCGCAAAAAAGTCGACGGGAAGGCGCGGACGAAAAGGCCAAAATCGAACGAGGTCGTGCCATCACCACATTGTCATGACATGGACGTGGCACAAACATGGCATGAGCACCGAGGTAGGCAGGCAGGTAGCGTGGTGGTCAGATCGGGAGTTGCAGTCGGGTGCCGCCGCGAGCGAGCGAGGTTTCTCGCCTAGCCAGCCTAGCGCGAGCGCTGGACCTAGCTCCGAGCCTGGGTTTTCGTGAAACTTTCTTTTTCCTCGCCGCGCAATCTAGAATCTTGGGCTGCGTGCGGAGTCGGCATGCGTCGAGGCGTGATATCGGCCGGCACTTGGCTTTTGGTTCTGCGACGTGGAGTGTGAGTGGGCCGGAGGGATGGGAGGAATGCAGGAGTCCGGATTAGATGGGAGTGGGTGGAGGCTAAGAAGGTGGCCATGCCATGTACCTAGGTAGAGAGCGAAAATATATTATGTTGATTGCTTTTTCCTTACTCGTATATGAATGAACAAGAGGATTATGATTTTGTTCAAGTGCTAATTATGGTCATTTACACGCCTAGGTGTAGGTGCGAGTTAGGTATCGTTTTGAGTGTGCAATCATATAATACTCACTACCAGTCGATGATTAATTAGGGGACACGATTAGAGATTCCGGACGCTACGTATATGCAAACATACCAAGACAGGTAGCGTGGTGCTTGCTGTAGCTAGCAGCTCACAAATAAACACCAACACACTGCCGTGCCATCAATTACAACTAATTATGCGAGAAGCACAATTATCATCACGGTATGACGGGTTTCTAGTTTATTCTCCATCCCCTCTCCATCCCCGCATCATTCCCTCCCCATTCTCTATCCATTTTCTTCCTATACACACTCTATCGATATTCAAGAATCCTGCCATGTACCTTCACTTTTTGAGTTTCAATGCGGGGAATGCTACATGCAGTATGTTGTGATCTAGTCGTCACTGTGGTGTCATGGGAGACTTTCCAATGCATGGCATGACGTTGTGGTTGGACTTTGTATCCGGAAATTCTTCAATTCCTCATCTGGAACGACACGGCGGTGGAACCATTTTTATGCATATATAATCACGTCCAGTTATGCAGCTTTTATCAATGAATCCGACTAAACACGTTTCAAGAGATATAAGGTTATTCAGTGTCTTCGGTTTCATCAGTGATGTTGTCCGTCATAGTAAGTAAACCATCATGCACAAAATTATTTTGTTGGGAGGATTTTCTTCATGTCAAAAATTCACGCAGAAAAGTATATCGTAACGCTTTATTCATTCATTATTAATTGGGTGTTTAAGTACTTGAGAGGCATCCGGGTAAGTGCCATTCCTACAAACAACTGTTTTCCCATCATTGGGTGGGAAAATAATGTGCCAGCTCAGCTGAAAATGCAACTGAAAAGAGGAATCAAAGACCAATATAATGAGCCAGGAAGCTCCGCTCGCTCATGAATCTTCATATTTATGAAGGGAAGCAAAACTCCAATCCGGATGCTATGCATGCAAATAGGTATTTGAACTTGATGGGTGAAAGAATAGAAAAGAAAAAATAAAGCAACCAAAATATATCATCGAGAATGAATAATGCCGTGCGTATATTGCACGAATGCCATCAGCCCAAAACTCCACAATGTATCAATTTGATACGCCCAATAACTCCAACTCCCCAGCGGTGTTATTATCATGATCCCGCCGTAAAGTGCTTGTAATTCTGAAATCTGAACCTCGTAATTTTGAAAACGCCAGAGACCCAATCATTCAACCATAACTCCATTAACTTCGGCGTCATAAATAACTTCCTGCGGTTTGCGAGGATCATACCATGCAACTCGTCTCTCGTCACCTTTGCGTCCTCCAACGGTCGTCCAGACATGCTTGAGTTTCTTATCGTCATAAACCTCTCGATATCCCATCCATCTTAAACGTGTCTTAGGTTCCATATCACTGATTCCAAGACCACCGTTGTGTACCCACTCTTTAACTGCACATCTGATAAACTCAACTTTTCTCCTAAAGTCGTTTGCTTGGGGGAGACCTTGGATCATTGGGTCAATCTCGGGGCGTTTCCTCAAGGTAGTTTTTGCTGCCCTCGATGGTTTGGCCATGAAGTTCAGAAGTGTTTGAAGCGGGTAGGAGAGGTGCTGTCGCTCATCGAGAGCAGTCGTAGGAAGCGTGCCCTTCTCGGTGAGTTCTCGTGCACATTCAAAAGACAGATGATAGAAATCACACCAGAAACCATCAGCTGAAAGAACGACTTTGGTGTGATCCGGGAAATTGAATTGAAAATGGCCATCACTGAAACCCCAGCAACCCACATCTCCCCATCGTTGGTAGAAAGTGATAACTGTGCTGTTAACAGTAGCTTCGGGATTCTGACCGGCCGTCCATGATTCGTAAGGATACTCGGAATCTCTACCGTACGCGAACATATAATTGCCAAATTTCTTCCACAAACAGATTTTCTCCCGCTTGCGATTATCGAATGGATCAACTCCTAGGGGTAATCTGCCGGGCCGACCCTCATTTTCAGCAACTCTGTAAGTATTTGCAGGGACTGAGCCACGAAGCATTCCTCTCTCACCCTTGCTCTCATAGAATTCCACGTTTGGACCTGAGATTGGGACAATTTGATGCCTATTCACGTATGATCTGTTGGTCCGATTCGCTAGATGCCTCTCCCCGTCACGAATAACAATGCAAGAAGGGGCGATGACGTTGTCTTCACTTTCTGGAGAACCAGCAGGCGTTTCCCTAAAGACGCAGCCCACACTTCCATTACTGAGGATATATCCTAGTCCATACTTGTTGGTGTAATCTACCCACTTGACAACGATAGCAGGGGTCGCGGGTCTCGATTTTGGTGTGGCTGCGATGGACCTGCTGTTGAGAGCCCGATCTAGCTCTACCTGGAGGCGCTGCAGGGCTTCCAGTATGTGATCCGGCTTGCTACCGGGTAGCCACTCCAATTTCTCTTGGGGTCCGAACAATGAAACAACATTCTTAGTAGATTGCTGCTTCTTCAATTCTTGTGATCTTCGTTCCTCATCAGCCTTTTGTAACTCATCCACCAAATTGGCCGCAAGACGCCCCTCCGCTTCAGAAGATATCTGCGGAACTGATGGAATGGCCTTGGCTTTAAGAATGCCACGAGGCTTGGTTTCGGTTGTTGAATTGCTAGGTGGATCCCTAATTTTAGTTTCTCTCTGGGTTGGTCGTCGGGGAAGAGCACCTCTGATTGTAGCAGGGTTTGATGACTGATCTTTGACTCGTTGTTGTGCCGCAAAGCTTTGACTAACAGCTCTTTGAGAAACGGTTCTTTGCGATACTGGCTTTTTGGCCAGTGGCCCAAGAGTTGATCCCGCAATGTCGGCAATGAGCGACTCCACAACCGTACTCGATGCCTCTGGCTCCGTTGCAGCTTTCTCCTCGGCGTTTTGTTGCTCTTGCTCTTGGACCCACTCGGCATATGGTCGGTAGACGATACCCTCGACGAGTGGTACGTGAGGAGTGAGACCGGCTTTCTCTTCTAAAGCACACTCTTTGTACAGACTAGTGTACTGCTTCTTGGGAGTCCATGGACCGACTTCGCACTTGATACATAATTTTTTGAGGCTTCGAGCATACGGGTTCGGTCTTCCAGGTTTGATGACGACTGAAGGGAATTGATCAGGCCTAGGTGGATCTTCCAGTAAATCGGCGCTCATCTCTTCAACCTGGGGCATCCAACCGCATGTGAAAAATGGATGTTGAACAATGACGTCTGGATGTGGTCTTTCTTCCGCATCCTGTAGCATGGTGGAGACTAAATCTTGGATCTCAGGCGAAATCATATTGGCGTCAACGAAATGTTGTGGCCAGGCGTATTCTCTTTCCTTAGCTCGTCGATAGATTTCATCGGCTGTAGCAGATTGAAACGGTGGTTTTCCCGTGAGCATAGCAAAACTAGAATGGGTCAGAAATGGAGATTCATCTAATATCACAGGATTTTGGCTCACATAATAATGCCCAAGCTCCATATGTCGACCGCATGATCGTGACCACCGTTGTTTTTGGATAAAATCTCAGGGGCAATGTAATTAGGGGTTCCGCACAAAGTGGTCCTCCGACATGCGGCCATATCCTTATTCGACATGAGCAATGCTGCAAGACCGAAATCACCAATTTTGACATTCATATCCTTGTCTAAAAAGATGTTTCCCATCTTCAGATCGCGGTGTATTATGCCCCTTGCATGCATATACTTGATAGCTCCAGCAATTTGCACCGTGTAGAAACGAACTTCCGGCTCTGTGAGATACTTCCTCTTCTTGACCATATCCATCAACGACGCATTAGGGCAGAGCTCCATTGCAATATATGTGCATTGATCATGTGAAAACGCTCTGTGGAATCGGACAATATTTGGATGGTTCATTTTTGAATGGATCTGAAGCTCTGTTTGAAACTATCACAAGGGCTTAGTGTGTGATTCTATCATTGGGGTACATCAGACCAACCTTTTGTTCCATTTTCTTCTGTGACATATGGCTTTTGACAATCTTCAGGGCGTACTTCTTTCTTGTTCCTTTGAGTTGACCTTCGTAACAGATCGCAAACCCACCTTTCCCGAGGCAACGGCCCGTCTTGTATATGGAACCATTCTTGCGATCTGAACATGGTGGCTCTGGTACCTCACTAGGCGGCGGGGGAGGGTGGTCCTTTTCTCTCGGTAGCTTGGGTGGAGGTGCTTTCTGCACTATTGGTTTTGCACGAATGTTCGTGTTGACATCTCTAGGTGATAGGGCGTCCATTTCTGGGTCACAAGGGAATACTTGTTCCCAAATGAGGCAAGGGTAAATGTTATCGAAAGCTGCTCCCGTGAACTCTTCGTAAGTTTGCCCGTTTAATATACCATCAACCTGCGAACGTCTGAATTCCAAATCTAACTGGATGAGAATATGAAATTTCTGTAATTCCGTGCCGTCGTGAGCGCAATAAGCCTGAATAATGCGGTAGTTAGTAAAGAATATTATAGTATGGTGGTTTTTTGGTGATCTTCGGTCACAATTTGCAGGAAATTCGGTCAACTGAGAAAGAACACATCCTATGATATCTATGATGTCTATTTCGAGTGGGATTATTTCCCATACAAGCTTAGGATATCGCAGTTCCAGGTGCCATTGGTTTTCACTCCCTGGATAATCATATACATATTGTCCCAGCATAGAGCCATGTCGGTTGGAAAAGTCGAAAATCTGTGTTGGAGATGGTCGTTGCCTTTCTTTTGCTTGTTCTGCAACTGATAATGGTATCAAAACTAATCTTTGGAGTCCAATATTGAGGCAGTTGATGGATGTTGGCTTCCTTGTTGACTTCCTCCATGACCGATAAATACCAAGTATTTGATTGTGTAGAGAAGGAGAAGGAGAAGGGGGAGGAGAAGGGGTATTGATACTTACAATTAGAATTTAATTGTTTCTTTTAAAATACATATTCTCTCGGCTGGTGGGCAATTTTAAAGACAAGATTGGTCGGAATATTAAAAGACAGTGAATGTATGATGTGATACATCAAAGATGGATGTCGAAATGAAGTTTGACGGTGTCGAGGTGTCAAGGTCTTTTTTTTCTTAATGAGACGGTGGACTATCGGATTTGAATGTAAACAGCCCCGAAGTGCTTTGGGAAGATTTTGTTGGTCCAAGCGGCAACAAGCTTGACTTTTTTTAGTTAACACGGCAACAATCCAAAATGATCTTCTTGTTAATCTTCAAGTTTATGTACGGAATACTGTATGAGAACCAACCAAATGGCCAAATGACGGAATGACCAAATCAATCAAATCAATGGAATCTTACTTGTATCAAAGGACAACCTTGGAAGTATCAATCAACACTTGGATACTTGTATAGTACACAAGTATAGATACTAGCTCGAGGTACATACGGAGTACTACAAGATAAGTAGCAATGCCACCAAAATCACAACCTACTCCATTCATCCATCATCCATCCATCCATCTTTGACACTTCAAAGTTCAAACCTCCCACCATCAAAGCTGACTAAGCAGCCTTATTCTCCATACTCGTATATAATGTTTATCAGATAAATTAAACTTCAATTGTATTACCATTTCGCTGCCTTGCACTGCTTTTGATATTTGGTCGAGCCCATTCACAATACAATGGGAGAAATGTACTAATGATCAAAATCTGCGTTTTCAATATGTCAATTGTACTTGCAATATAGAGAGGTAACTTCGAACTCAGGAATACATACCGCTCACTCATTTATTGCATGTGTTGGACGTAAGCCATATCAATCATTATGGTCGCACTTCCTCTGTTTAAGCTAGGATCTCTCTTCGTGAGACACATCTCCAAGTATGGTGCAGTATGTATCAAGCGACGCTATAAAGTAAATTTCAAGGAGAGAAGCTAATTCCCTACAGAATTGGATCAAGAGGCAGGCTCACGAGCACGAAAGATTCCGAGCGATAGCAGCTATAGGTGGGCAAGCCATGCATCAATGGAACATGCGAATACAAGTCAATCTTTTGCGCGATAAACAAGCCGAGAAGAGAGCGAGGGAAAAGGCAGAGACACCAACTGTAAAGACGGAAGAACAAACCAAGGCGGAAGAGGCTGCAAAAAAGGCACACCATTACAGTCAAGAAAATATTAGTGTTTGGAGACGGAAGTTTAGACCCCTGACGGAAACCAGAGCTGTTGATCTCTTTGCGGATGTCATCGGCGATACCTTCATCCTCTCAGTCGCGATTAGCTTATTGATGTACGAGTATATCAAACAACAATCGAAACCCGATCCGAATGCAGAAAAACTAGCAGAGCTGCAAAGACTTGAGGAGGAGTTAAACCTACGACAGAAAGAGTTAGAAGAAGCACAAAAGAGGCAACAAGAGAGGGTGGAAGTACTGGAGCAAGTCTTGGAAGAGATTAAAAGTGCAAATGGGAAGAAAAAGCTAGCATGGAGGTCTTGAATCTCGAATCGAAGTACAGAGCATCACAATTGTACAGCTGAGGAGCTCATTCTCTTGTAGAAGGTAGGGAGGAGCTCCTATATGTAGATGGTAGGGGGGAGCTTCTATATGTATATGGATACGGATATGGATATATAGGACCACCTATTGGTAGAGATATGTCTGTAGAGTTGGGCATGGGAAAGCTCCTCTCCCACACTCACTCCCTATAGGACGAGTGGGGACTACTCTTCGAGCATAAAGCGTCGCCAGTGGGAGAGAATTGATAGGGGTAGGAGAACGTAATGGCCAAAGATACCCAACTCATCTGATCTTTGCCAGGTCATATAGAAGGCCAAGATTTTGAGATATATAACTCAACTCACCAAATATAAAACGTACCAACAAATATTGCGTAGATTATTTTAACATACTCTTTGGGCTAACGTCTCTCGTGTGCAAGATCGCAGTTAGAAAATTGTTGCATCGTAGTCCCTGGGATTTCTCAATGTGGCCGATATATAGCGCTACCTAAGGTTCCCCTCTCCCGTGTACATATCTCTTCACCTCAACAGAGACATACCTAGTGCATAAAACAGCAGTAAAAACATCATGTTCTGTTCATCTCTACGCAGAAGGAAAGAATGGGCTACACTGCCTTCTACTTTGCTCAAAGAAAAGACACTCAAATGGCGAGGTTGGGGTTGTTAAAAAGGCTCCTCCACTTGCCTTAACTGACAACGACACAGAGAGAACCATCAACACCCATGATCTATCAATTCCTATACCCCCAAGCAAAGCAGGTGAACAGCAGTTTTTTCGGGTCCTCTTACTCTCCTCGTCTGACATGGAGTCACCCACGAACGCATCCGCTCGAATCGAACGACTCGATCACCAAACCGGAGGCCGCAACGTAGGAATCATTTTCCTTCTTCGCGAAAGGGGAGAGGGCGGGCATGGCATGGAAGAGTATATGAAGCTTCAACTCAGGTACGTGAGCTACAGATGATGCATTGAAAAATCACTAACAGAGGTTCAGCCTGATGGCCACTTCTAAGATGCCAATTCTGCCCTTAACGTCGGTCTCGCAACTTCTCACGACGTTGCAATCATTCCAGAGACAGCTGTGTGTTGTGCCATCCTCCAGGAAAGTCGATGCTCAATATGAGCTTCTACCGTTCAGCAATGTTGGTGATGCCATGACGGAGCATACCAGGAACATCCTCAGTGATATTTGTCATAGCATCCCAGAATTGGCCGGTATTGCTACGACGTCTGATGGACAAGAACAACTGCGGGATTGGCTATCAGAACCTAATCCCAATTCAGCCCAGAATATCATCGACTTTGTAAGGATTTCCTTGGTTTCTTCTCGAGTCGTGAACTGGTTCTGACTTGCCTTACCTATGCAGTGGAAGAGAGAATATCTCCTCGAGTGACGGACCCACGAGAGTTATCTTCTACCATCTACAAGGAAGGTCGGTGAAGAGGAGATGAATAATTGAAGGGCCAGCGAAGGGAACAGGTTGGTAACATAGGCATCTGGGCGATGCATACTTGCTTTCATCACAAAACTGGCGTCTGAATCAAATCAATCGTGGCACATTCCTTGAAGTAGCTATTACAATATAATAATTAATACAAACTTCCATCGCAATCAATTCTCCTCCAAATTCATAGTTGTCGCCTTCCCCGGCCACAATTAGATTTGCTGATTCATGAGTGACGTAGGTGTCCATCATCGTGGGGCTGATCCTATTGATCTTAAGGTTCTCAACCCGAAACGATCAAACGGATGGCGCCGAGTAAGTAATTACTAGGTAGTACAAGTAGTACAAGTAGTACTCCAGCGGCATGAGTACGACACGCATTAATTATATTGACTTGATGGAAAGTTAGAACGCATCCATCCATACTGTAAGTGTAAGATTCCAAGCAAAAATAAGGATTATGAAATAAAACTATACGAGCCAATTGCCAATTGCATCAATCATCCCTCCATCCATCATCCACGTTGAAGAATCAGATTCATGAATAGCTCTATGTCGTGTGGGATGTTTGACAAGCTCTTGAATGAAGATGTAATTATTCGTAAATGGGAAGTTGTAACTGAAGGTTGAAGTGAAACCTGGAATGTGACGTCATCACCATGAGGTAATGAGGGGGTTTTCGAAAGCACATCAGGAACAAGCTGCAGCTGCCAACAATCCACTTGCTGTATCGAGTGAGCTACAAAACCAGCTGATGTTTCCTCTTTCTTACATCTTTTATTCTTCATAAGTACATACATACACGCATACAATCAATCGAACCATCTCATCCATCTATCGAGAAAACACAGATACAACATTCAACGATCAATAACTTCCTTCGTTCAACTGCAATACCATTCACCTCTTTAACAATCAACCAACCAACCAATCAATCAATCACACCACCGCAATCATGAAGGCCTCAGGAAATCAAACCAAGATCCATTACAAGGGTACCAAGACTGATGAGGATTTCATCGTCTTTGTCGACTCCGAGGAAGATCTCAAGAAGTGGAAGGGTGATAAGAGCATTCCTCTCGCACAAGTCGTTGGTCTCTTCAAGGTCTTCGTGACACACAAGTAAGCTCTTTCTCTCGGCACTGCCCCCGCATTCGTATCTGCCAGGGATCATCAAGACTGACTTTGCATCTTCTAGGCACGGTGCTCAGGGAACTTATGATGAAGCTTCCGTGGGTCAATTAGAGAATGAGTTTGGTACCAAGGTCGATGACGAAGTCATCAAGGTTATTCTTGAGAAGGGCGAGGCTCAACATGGTTCTGTACGTTACCTTTATTCCTCCTCCTCCCCCTCTCCTCTTCTCCCCCACTTCATCAGCAGTGCTAATAACATCCCTTTGCAGACGCAAGAGAAATTCGGTTCCAAGAACGATAGCATGGGTACATTGAGCGCTCACTAGAGGAGTACCTAGTATTCACATGGGAGTTAACGGCACGGTTAGGAATGGATGGGAAAGGGTGGGATATGAAGGAATGGTATTACAATTTGCATGCAAATGGCATGACAAGATACGTTTTGCGGGAGAGATTATTCGATCGGTACCTACCTCTTTGAGGGATGAAAGGACGTTGGTATCATAATGCTTCGCCGATTTGATCCATCTCATGCTACTGTAGCTGGCTGGTATAGTTCTAAAGCGCTAGATCATCATCGGGCAGCCAGTCTGAGATTCTCAATGAAAATTAGTAAACTCCATCGTTGTTATGATGTTTATCTTATGAAACATTGGTAATCGTTAAAGTTAATTCTATCGATTCCTTTTTTTGGTGGGAACAAACTCTTACGGTAATATCATCAAGCTTGAGTTGTGGCGAGGAGGGATAGAATACCAATATGCAAGCTCATCATGGTAGATAGGTACTAGGTCAGACTTCCCTAGGTAGGTAGTTCTAATCCGTCCATCTCTCCCTCTTCCGTCAGAATAGAACCATCAACAAAATACAAACACAAACACAAACACAGGCCCTACCCACCTTACCTAGCTCAGTACAGTAGGTACCTACCAGGTATGGATATCTCAATCTATCACTCAAATCCATCCATGGATAGCCAAATACATCTCAATTCAATCTACTCTATTTCATCCCATCCCTCATCTCTCACCTCCATTCCTTCTTTCTTCTTTTCTTGTCTTTCATCTCATCTCATCTCATCTCATCTAACCTAATCTAACCTAATCTTTCTTTGGATATCCGTGGATCCAATTAATTTCTGGGTGGTTCGAACTGCGGCTTGGAATTGCATTGTAACGGTATTGGTACTGCATTGTAACGGTATTGGTATTGGTACTGCAACTGCACTGCGCCTCCGGTCCAGAGATAGATGCTTGGGGGAGGGAGAGGGAGGGGAGGGAGGGGAGGGGAGGGGAGGGGAGAGGAGGGGAGGGGATGTGGATATGGATATGGATATGGATATGGATATGGATATGGATATGGATATAGATATAATGCCGCTGTTGGTGCAAAGAGGTAGGTGGGTATTATGGCATTGGAATTGAATTGAGATTGAGATTGAGATTGAGATTGAGATTGAGATTGAGATTGAGATTGAGATTGAGGTTGAGATTGAGGTTGAGGTTGATGTTTTCTGTGGAACCTACGTGTTTGGTTGTTCGGTTGAGGTAGGTTACAGGTTGGTAGGTAGGTAGGTAGTTATGTAGATACCTACACAGCAACAGCAACAACAACAACACCAACACCAACCCCTCACAATAACCCCCCGCCATCTATCCCATCCGAGTTCCTCGATTCCTCGATCTAAATCCGGAAGACGAGGTCGACATTGTATACCTACTACCTAGCGACAAGTTCGACTGCACCAATTCTATCCATACTATACTATACTATACTATACTATATACTATGGATACTATACGAACCATCTCTCAATTAACGAAGCTTGGGGCTTAACAATGACAGCAAGAAGATTGCAGATATCTTTCTACGTGCAGAACTGACTCACCTATCTTGGATCGCGGGCAAGGCGTGCTGGGCGTAGCACCGGGGTACTGCAGTACAGCGCATGACAGGTTCGATGGGACGATTTCTCGGGATGGGGTGCTAACTACCTAGCACTGTACTGTAAGATGGGGTGGGGCGGTACGGAGGTAGATAGATATTGTACAGAAGGGGAGATGAAACGCGATGGGTGACGGCGCTTCGGCGTTTAAAAAGGGGGATTTGGGGGGGGGGGGGCGTGAAGGTATGTTGAAGAAGGAAGGATGTGAGTGAGACTGTTGTTGGGTTGTGTTGGTGGGTGGGTGGGTTGAGGGTTTGAGGGCGTGGTTTGTCTTGTTGTTTGGTTGGTTGGTGGGTGGTGGGTGGTGGTTGGGTGTGGATGTGTGATCGCTGCAGCGGTGGTCCGCATGTAAGATCTTGTGCATTTCTAGGGATGCATCGAGAGATTTATGGGGTTCTTTTCAGGTGAGGGAGGGTACAGGGAGGTCGGGCTTGTGTTTGAGGCCTGCTGAAGAATTTGTGTTGAAATTATATTGGGGGGGAGGGGGGAATCGATTGGTTGTTGATTGATTCGGTCGCGCGTCGCTCTTGTCATCTTTCTTCTGCTCTCTGCGTTTATGATGTGGCTTAGATGTGTGTAGCATAAAATATTAATATACGTTGGGTTTACGTGGATTTATGTGGATACTAGTGCTGATGTATGTGAGTGCAATGAGGAGTGAAGGAAGGGAAACGGAGGGTCGATATGAGGCTCATCAGTAAGTCGATGAAGTATTAGTACTGAGTTGGATATTGGTACAGGTGTAAAGGTACAAGGACGAATCAAGACTAGAAGGCGTTTTGTCAGTGATATAGTTGATGAGGTGAGACGGTTAGTGATGAATGACGAAGTTTTCTCATGCGTCTTGCCTCTTTCTCTTCCCTCCTCAATAAAACAAGCTCTCATAAAAGCACGCCGTGATCTGCATCCCCAAAAGCCAATAAAAATACATTTATCCATCCACCAATCCCCCAAGAAGAACGCAGCCCAGAGCAATGGTATATGTAGCCCAACACCTCCCTTTCTCCAGTTCATCCTACCAAACTTACCAAGGCCACCACCTACACAGTTCGAATTCCTATACTCATGCTCAAGCTTAAGCTCCAGCCACCAATTGACAATGAGAATCAGGCGACGGTATCACAGACCAAGTGCTCAGCGTAAGTTCCCAAGGGGAAAAGGAAGTCAAGAGAAAGAGGCAAGAGCCAGAGCCAGAGCCAGAGCCAGAGTTGGAGTTGGAGATATGAAAGATGAAAACATGATATAAGATTTGTGAAGCAAAGCACGTTCTATGTGGCATTACACTAGCAGGTTTTTCTATTGACCACTGACTGTTATGGAAGTTGGGTAGGCACATGTATATAGACCTACTAGGTATGTATCAAACGCCACAACGACATGCATGTGTTCACAAAAAGAAGGCTGGGAAAAGTATTGGGAAATGGATGTGTTTGACATTAAGACTTGAAGGTATATGTAGGTACGTATGTATCCATATGCGCAAACAACAATAGCCAGATTGACTGTCTTTCGATACCCCTTCTCCATTGATCAACAAACTAATTGCCAATTGCCAGATAGATGTTGATGAATTTTCCAACGATAGATAGAAATCTTGAGTATGAAAAGACTGTCAAGAGTAGTCGGTTCAAATAGTTGATTCCACTCATAAGCATCTGCCACTACCACCACCACCTTCACCACCATAATCATCATCATCATCATCATCATCCCACATTGCCCACCCCAGTATTAAACGCCAGTCGCTGATGCATAAGCAAAGCCCCTTGGAAACTCCGACCCTAATATGCAACCCCTTCTTTGCAATGGAGTAACTGAGAAGTCATAGTTCATATATGCCCAAGCCAAATCCAATGCCCCCTGTCCCAATGCCATTTTCCCTTCCCTATTCTAATCTACCACTTTGATTCGATTTATCCTGTCCACCACTAAACTTTCCCTGTGGTAGATCGTCGAGGAGGAAGTTTCCACACACCGGCTATGACTTCTCCTTCGCTATAGGCCCAGAAGTATACCACCAACGCAATTGTATAATAGATGGCGGATTGGTAGCTTGATATAATAATGCGGCGGCCAATGCGACCAAGGGGAGAACGACAAGCCGAGCTTCGATGCTGCGGTAAAATGAAGTGTCTGCTATGAATTTCAGAGGCCACTCCCAAGCTAGCATGAAAAGTCCGAAGATTAAATTTATTATCTGTAGTATGGGAAGAGGTTTGACTGCGCCATCGAGATTTTTGGTGAGGAAATCCCAGAAGATTTTGGGCCAGAAGAATCCTTCGATTGCAGCTGCTACTTGATCTTTATATATCGCATTAGATTTTGGCATAGATCAATTGAGAAGGGTGAACACTTACAAATGGCAGCGGTGAGGACTATTAAGCGTGCCCAGTGATTCTTGATAAGTCTTCCCATGATATCTTTAACAACGCAAGGAAATTGGGATTTTACTGAGAAAGTCCGGGGTATTGAATCGCAAGGTGCAATAAATAAGAAAAGGGTATCGATAATACGGCTTGCCCGTCTAGTTAAAAAATCTTAATGGCAATGAAAAATATCCGAGCCAGCGGAAGTATGAAAAAACGAAAGTGAATTGCGTCGAGCCAGAGGAACGCTATCGACGACAATGAGTGCACAGCGCTGTTGTCAAAAGTCGTTGATAGCTAGGCGTATGTCTACCTATATCCCCGGGCACCAGGACCGTAATCACTGGGCTGGAGAAGACGCTCTCCTTTGTAACTTGTATCAGGCTTACTACTCCTAGTCGAGACGATTGTGGAATGTCTAAGATTAGGTTTGAAGGGAATAGCCCTTGAGATGATTATCTGATCTTTTCTGACAGCGGGCATCCGAGCGGCGGGAGATATTAAGCGTGTGAAGCTGAGATGAAAAGCCGTTCAAAGAATGACCCGGGAACCGTTGCATCAAGACATTGAAAGTTCGGATGTCGTCTGATCCGTGCTGTTTGTCAAGTTGAGGTTTGAGATGATATAGATATTTGGTATCGAATTTGTTGGATCTTCGGAGTTATGAGACGTCTTAGTGTTTTAAGGCAAGTCGTTGGATATTCACGAAAAGCGTTGCCAGACCTGCGGGTTGAGGGGGTTTAAGAATCAACAGGGCAGAGAAGTGAATGGGTGTCATGTCAAGAGCGGGGGTGGATGAATGGAAAGTATCTACCTGTACAATGTGCACTACGCTTTTCTGTATTTGGTTTGCCATGACATCTACATCTTGGATCTGCAGCCACTGCCATCCAAGACGGGATTGAAATTCAAGATTGGGGCAATCATAGCTCTGAGAATGTTACGGGTCCTTTGAGCAATTTTTTTGTCTTTCGAGATACTCCCCATTCTAGGATAGTTGAGTAAATAGATCCAATAGATCCCATTGTGGCTACATAGGAATATCGTACAGTAAGAGAAATATAGTATTATTGGCGGTAAACTTGATTATGATTGGATATAAGAGGATGGTGTGGTAGAGTGATAGAAGAGAGAGGTTGTTGATTGGATTCTTTGCAGAAGATGTCGGCGCTTAGAGGTGCAGTTGTGGTTGTGTTCTACCACTTGGGCAAGGCTGTGGACAGGGATACAAGGCTATAAAAAGCAAGGATGATTGCATTTTGCCGTGACTTGGTACTTGGTCTAGTACAGTATAGTATGTATTATTATCTTTTATTCTGGGTTTTTCATCATCATCCATATCACAGTAGTTTGAGTTGTCGCTAATGCATGTCGCTTGCACATGATTACTAAGGGGTGGCCAGGAAGCGACAAGGAACCACGCACAGAGCACATCTCAAACTGATATCCATACTGCAAGGTACTACCTTACTAGGGAAGTAGATGGGACAAACAATTGGGATAAATGGACGGGTTAAGTAAAGGTACAAAATCTATCTAGGGATTTATTGGCCGTCAGTCGTTGGAATGTGATTTCTATTGACCAATCAGACAATTCTTCAATACTTGGTGATATTTGCCATGCATGAGAAGAAGAGGAAAAGAAGAAGAGATATTGAGATTAGAGACTGAACGAATAGTCTATATATTTTGGCGGAAAACGAAGGTTACAAGTAAAAACAAATTGAAGACTAATAACCTTACAGGAGTCTGTACAGCTTCATAGAACTACTAACTTAGGAGTATAGAGGAGAATATCGGATTTGGGTAGGTAGCATTTCAAACACCTACCTAGGTACTGTGGCATGTTCATCATCGGTAGGATAATTGCATCCTGCCCCTTATATCAAGGTTAACTTATTAATCCACATGGTTCAACAGGTTCTGGTGGTTCATAACATTTCGTTCCTAAGTAGACCTACAACCAGTACCAAAGCAAAGAGTATCATCGACAGATCATTCTTGTATTGATGTTATTATTAGATATAGATAGGTACATACAGTCAAACAGTAAGACGGTAG
Source organism: Monilinia fructicola (assembly GCA_008692225.1). Taxonomy (NCBI): domain Eukaryota; kingdom Fungi; phylum Ascomycota; class Leotiomycetes; order Helotiales; family Sclerotiniaceae; genus Monilinia; species Monilinia fructicola. The sequence continues at coordinate 2,390,217 of VICG01000001.1, read as the reverse complement.
TAGTATATCAATTGTCTTATGATTTCGATGTTACATATTATCCAGCATACGTCAAGTATCCAGGTCTGAATATATTAAGAAACAATCTGAAGAAGCCTTCCGTCTCATGATCGATTGATTGCCATATTAATAGAAGTTATATTCATTCCATGGATCCTTCTCAATCTCTCATGTCATACATGTACTTTGCATGAATGTAAGTAAGCCTTATACTCCGTAGAATAATGAAAAACATACCTGCCATCTGACATATGGAAGAGGATAGCCGCTCTCTTGAGACAAGAGGCTCTAACAACTTATGACCAGGGTTTAGTTTGATCTCAGGGTCCTTAAACGGTTCATGTCTGATGTCTGAAAAGATTAGATAGAATTCCCATATCAACCAACTGTCAGCTATCATCCGAGAAAATGTGACTATTCTAGACTAATACGTACGAAGCAGGAACATTCATCCCTCGCTTTTTTGTTATTTGACTATCTGCTCTCAATGAAGTTTCTTCATTAGGTACTCTTAACTATCAACCTAGTGCATGTTCTCGACGGCATATTCCATGGCATGATGGCAATGACGGCTCGGTGGTTTCATCAGAACCGGATTGATCATCTTATGGTGATATGATCAATCACTGATCAGTTGAGATTCAAAATTTTGAAGCGGTGTGAAATGTGAATACAGTATCTACCTACGTATGTATCTACTAAATACTAAATAGTACAGTATCCATTATTCCCCACAATATCACTCGCGTTTGAAATGGATCCCGCCTTAAAATTCACCCCGCTCTGATTCCCTTTGAATCTTTGATCCATGCTCTGTCTGACAGTTTGACAGTCTGACCGTCTCACTCATGGGGGAGCAACACTGTCAAAAGGCCGCCAAGCTCATCAAGATTCAAAGCGATCGATATCATGAACTTTATATACCTGGTACTTACTTTGGCTATGCATACTTCTATACCGACAACACAATGGGTACATACTCCGTACATATACATTCAAATAGTATCACTAACTCAAAGTAGAGCCAAGAAATGTATTCCTTGAAGAACGTTCAAGCCAACACCATCATCCATCCAATTGCTCTACAATGAGGCGGGAGAGGATATCAACATAGTGCACAGCTTTGCTTACTTATTGGTTTTTGTGACCGAGAACAAGCTTATCTTGGTATCTCAATGGCCATGGTTGAAGGGATGTCACAGCCAAGTTGGCATCGAAGCTCCGAAGGTCTAGGCGTTTTACCAGGGTAGCTCAAGGATAACTGGTTCTTACTGTATCATTGACATTATTATTAGTTCACCTGCTCGGGTATACCAATGGCACGTGAGTCAGCATCATGTGTGTGATAAGTTCTCTCCGTGCCGAAGTGATTCTCTGCACCTCCGCACCTTTCCTTGGTCCTGTACAAACCTACAGTAGTGAACGAGTTATCACCCTCTCCACTTCTTGCCGATGCGATTGATTAAAATTTTCGAAGAAACCATGAGGATCATCCGCATATCAGTCTTTCAAGGCGTCAGGCAATTCTTAGGGTTCCATAGACGACGGGAGTACCGACATGGTTTGATTTTTTCCACCTTCGAGGTGATCCCGTCAGGGTTACCACCAGCCCATGCCAAGCCAGCCAAGCATCATGAACGGAAGATGTCGCCCTTCCGAGACATTTACCCATGACCCTTTTCATAAGTGCGAGCATTACTCGGATACAAAAATACATTAAAACATTCGAATATCGAGTGTTACATCACTAACGCACCATTGCTATTTACATTTTGGTGGCTGATCTTCGCCTGCACTCTGCATTTTTTCCTGGCAATCCGAAGCAACAGTCACCAGCAGCCTGAACTCTGCTCGCTACTATTCTATACGATGTAGCAATCCGAATTCTTCCAGCACAAGGACTTGGAAAGCGGGTTCGATTTGAAAGAGGGGATATGAAAATTTAACGGCTTGCCGAAGTACGCGGGATATGTTATGTCAAATCATGCCATCACATCACGGCATTTCCCTTGTGTCTTACAACCTTATCATCTAGAAACCGATGATAGCGATAATTTTACATATGTTGATTGTGTGATGGCCAGTCACTCCATTCTGAGTCGACAGGTCGGAGCACGTCCATCTGAGCTCATATGGACTCGGAAAAACGTCGGGTGGACTAGTAGAGTAGAAATCATAAATTTGTATAAAATTTATAAAAATTATACAAAAATAAAATATTCATAAATGATTTATATATTGATGAATAATTAAGAATAAATATTATATGAATTTTATAAAAATTTATAAAAATTATATAAAATTTAATTATTAATAAGTTATAAATATTCTTAATTAGATTCTAAACGTTTAAAAACGTTTAGAATATAATTTTAAAAATTTATAAAAAATTTATATATAATTATTTTATATAAATTTATATTATCTTTATATCACGTATAAAATGACACGCTATAATACAATATGGCTAATAGGGTATATATAGTATAATCTTGTGACTTTCTTATGATTTCTTTATAATATACCTTTTAAATTGATGATTAATATAATATAATACTTTGGATTATTATAATATAATATATTTAATTTATAAATATTTGAATTATAGCGGAATTCCTTAATATATAGTTTAATATTTATATTTAATTTAATTTTATATTAATATTTTGTATTTAATTTGAATTGATTAATATACTAAGAATATTTATTAAAGGATTTTTAAATATATATAATTTAATATTATATTAGATTAAAGATTCTAATAGGTTAATAGAAAAAAGCTAATGGGATTCAATTAATTTGATTTATTAATTAGTTAAATTAGTTTATTAAAATATTGTTTTAATAAGAATAAGAAAATGAAATGCTTAAAATTCTATACGAATATAAGATTCTTAAATCGAGAATTATATTGTTGTATTATAAACGCTAACCGGGCTTATAATTATCACGAAGGACGAGTTATACGAGAGCATACGGGGATCACTAATAGGAGCAAGCATAAAATATAGAATATGGTATATATGAGTAGGCTAATAACTCTTCCATGATTTCTCTCTATGATACTTTATTATTAATTAAATTAAATATTAATATATATATATTAAAATGTTTTAAAAGTATTTTAATAATAATAATATATTAAGATATTTAATTTAACTTTAAATTAAATATTTTTTTTATTAAAATTATATTAATTAAAATAAATTTAGATTTAATTTACTCTTATTTATTTATTTACTTATTTATTTATTATTTAATTAATATTTAAATATTCAATATAAATATATTATTACTATTAAAATATTAATAATTTATATTAAAAAATTATAAATTTATATAAAATTATAATTTAATAAAACATTAAATAAATCTATATTACGTTTTATAATTAACCTTTTTTTAAAAAAGATACCCTATAGGTCTATATAAGCTTAGATAGACGTTCATTCGACCTACTCGGGCGCGTTTTAAAAGAGGTATAGGCGAATATAAAACTTATAATTATTTAACGAAATTTTGATAAAGTTTTATATAATTTATATATATATTAGATTTAGTATTTTAACATCTGTCTATAAAGTTCTTATATTATAAAAATTATTTTTAAAAGAATAATAGTATTATAAAGTTAGTTATTTTAGAAAATTTTAGAATTTATTAATATATTAATTTAAAATTTAATAATATATGAATTTTGAAAAATAAAATTATAGAAAAATAATATAGGCTTTGCAGTTTTATTAAATATTTTTAGAATTTAATATTATCTATTATACCAATATATATATTGATATAAAAAGTAAAAAAATTTGAATTTCTAATAAAAAAATATGCTTATATAATCTAAATAAGCGAATTTACCCCTTTAAAAGTCGTAAATTTTCTTATATTTTTAACTTTATTAATATATATTTTAAGTATTAATAAAGATATTAAAGATTCTAAAATAAGCTATTTAAAAATTTAGCTTTTATTTTATTGTTTAATAGAATTTGATAAGTTCAACTATAATATTCGTTAAACTATTATTTAATATTTTATATAAATCTTTAATTTTTTAATAAATTTTTCAATATTCATACATTTTATTATATTATTATTCATTTAATATTAGGCTTTATAATATAAAATTTTTATAACAAGTATAAAAATACTAAATCTATAATAACTATATAAGTTTTATAAAATTATATCAAGGTTCCGTTGAATAATTATAAGTTATATTTTTGCGTATGCCTCTTTTAAAACCCGCCCGAGTACATACCTGTCATTCTACAGGCTCATTCTCTTAAGTATTATTTTGTCTGTCTAGGTAATCTACTATTGCCTATATTTTGTATTCGCCGTCACCTTAGTCCGTACATCGCCATGCAACGTTCGGTTATATCCTTTCCCTGGCTTATCTGGGTTACTTTCAACCAACTAAGAACGACCAAGCCAGCAACTATTTGTTCTGGTTCTATATCTTATCTTGATGATCTATGTTTAGCTTTGTTGAAGACTTGAAGTACTAATTATCGTAAAATGCAAGTGCACGCAGTCATAACCTTTCTTTTTTCAATGGGCATGTGTGGAGAGTAGCCAATCTAAGGCGCAGCAGTCCTTTATGAATGAATAGCTGAGGAATAACTAATTACAGAGTACGGTACTCGAGTACAAGTATCGAATCAATGCGTAGTTCCAACTCTTCAATAAAGAGGCGCGCGATTAACGACGTTCAAAAATGAACCATGAAAATACCGATATGGTTGGTACCAAATGGCCCTTTTATTTTTATTGGAAGAGTAATTTCTTTCTGAAAATGAGAGAAGTTGATCATAATTATCTCTTCCTGTCTTCAATTTGAGATCGTCAAATCATCGATATCTCCATACGCGGCTGTTTACCATTGCAGCCAACACCAACACCAACAACAAACTAACGCACTTCCTTTCGCTGGAGTACAGCTTTCTTTGAGATCTTATGAGCCATACTATTAACCTCTCGTTATGCGGACGATGAAAATCAATAGATTTACGTGTGTTGGAGAAATGTAACCCAAAAATTTGATCAAAATTTCCTGATTTGATAATCCTTAACTCTAGAGTAGTTCTACTACTCGGGCGGGTTTTGAAAGAGGCATACGCAAAAATATAACTTATAATTATTCAACGAAACCTTAATATAATTTTATAAGATTTATAAGTATTATAGATTTAGTATTATAAAACCCAATATTAAATAAATGATAATATAATAAAACATATAAATATTAAAAATTTAATAGAAAATTAGAGATTTATATTAATATTAAATAGTTTAACGACTATTATAATTAAATTTATTAAATAATAAAATAAAAATTAAATTTTAAATATCTTATTTTAAAATTTTAATATCTTTATTAATATTTAAAATATATATTAATAAAGTTAAAAATATAAGAAAATTTATAAGTTTTAAAGGGGTATATTCGCTTATTTAGATTATATAAGTATATTTTTTATTAAAAATTTTAAATTTTTTGCTTTTTATATTAATATAAAATTTTAAAAATATTTAATAAAGTTTAAAAGCTTATATTATTTTTCTCTAATTTTAAGTTTCAAAATTTATATATTATTAAAATTTAAATTAATATATTAATAAATTCTAAACTTTTATAAAACTATTAACTTTATAATATTAATATTCTTTTGAAAATAATTTTTATAATATAAAAACTTTATAAAAAGATATTAAAATACTAGATTTAATATATATATATATATATATTATATAAAATTTTATTAAAATTTTATTAAATAAATATAAGTTTTATATTCGTCTATACCTCTTTTAAAACGCGCTTAAGTATAGAGCTTTAAAATATAAAGTCGTAAACTTTAAGATCTCTTATAATTAGTTATAAGTATTTGTCACAGAGAAATCATGGGAAAGTCACGGGATTATACTATATATACCCTATTAGCCACGTTGCATCGTGGCGCGTCATTTTGTGCGTGATAGTTATAAGCCCGGTTAGCGTTTATAGCACAATAGTATAATTCTCAATTCGAGAATCTTATATTCGTATAGAATTTTAAGCATTTCATTTTCTTATCCTTATTAAAACGATATTTTAGTAAATTAATTCAATTAGCTAATAAATTGAGTTAATCAAATTTTATTAATCTTTTTCTATTAGCTTATTAGAATTTTCAATTTAATATAATATTAAATTATATATATTTAAAATCTTTTAGTAGATATTTTTAATATATTAACTAATTTAAATTAAATACAAAGTATTAGTATAAAATTAAACTAAATATAAATATCAAACTATATATTAAAGAATTCCGCTATAATTCAAGTATTTATAAATTGAATATATTATTATACTATAATAATCTAAAATATTATATTATATTAATCATTAATTTAAAAAATGTATCACAAAGAAATTATAGGAAAGTCATAGGATTATACTATATATACCCTATTAGCCACGTTGCATTATGGCGCGTCATTTTGTACGTGATAGTATTCTACGAAAATTCTAATTGGTCGATTATTAATAAGCAAAAAGACCTCGACTTTTTAATGTCGACTTTCTATTTTGCCTTTAGAGTTTAGTTATTCTAATAATTTTAAATTATTTTAGCCTATTTTATTTCGCTTATTCCGTTTTAATATTAATAAATAATAAATAATAATAAAATAAAAAAATAGAATAAAGAATAAAGAATAAAGAATAAAGAATAAAGAATAAAGAATAAAGAATAAAGAATAAAGAATAAAGAATAAAGAATAAAGAATAAAGAATAAAGAATAAAGAATAAAGAATAAATAATAAAGAATAATAATAAATAATAAATAATAAATAATAAATAATAAATAATAAATAATAAATAATAAATAATAAATAATAAATAATAAATAATAAAGATTTAAATTTATTTTCTAATTCTAAAATAATAACAATAATATTAAAGGATTCCTTATAGTATTATTAAAATCTAATAGTTTATTTTTTATATAAAAGTATTATTTTTTATAGAAAAATATAATTTAGATATTAAAAACAAATAATTAATAAAGAATTATAATTAATAAATATAATTATAATAAAAGTTTTAAATATATTTTATTTATAATTAAAAAATATATTAAAGGATATATAAGAACTTTAAACTCTTAATATTAAGTATAAATTATAAATAGAAGAAATAAAATAGATATTAAAAAATTATATAAACTAATAAATATTTAAAAATAGAATAGTAAAAAAGATACTTTAAAAAAGACAAAACGAGATATAGAAATAAAAAGAAGTATAAAATAAGAATATAATATACTTAATATAAAATATAATTAATATAAAATATAATTAATACTTTAAATAATAAAAGTAGAAAATAAATTTATAATAATAAAGGATTTAAAATATAATTTGTTTCTTAAATCTTGTATTATTATTATTATTATTATTATTATTATTATTATTATTATTATTATTATTATTATTATTATTATTATTATTATTATTATTATTATTATTATTATTATTATTATTATTATTATTATTATTATTATTATTATTATTATTATTATTATTATTATTATTATTATTATTATTATTATTATTATTATTATTATTATTATTATTATTATTATTATTATTATTATTATTATTATTATTATTATTAGCACTCGCGGAAAAATAAATTTTTATATTTTAAATTCGTAGAATTTTATTAGCCTAGAACGAAGTGAGGAATGAGGGTTTAGGGGCGAGCCTTTATTAGGAAATAAAATTCGACGAATCTAAAATCTAAAAATTTATTTTCCGCGAGTACTAGTTAATTGAGCTAAAATAATATCAAACGATTTTAAGAATATAATAATAAATGAAATATAATATAAATTTAATATATAGATATAACTTATAATAAAAATATATAAAATTCTAAAAAGGTTTAATTTTAATAAGATTAAAGTAGAAAATAAAATATAAATTAAATAAGATAAAATAATCTTTAATTAAAATAATAAAAATAAAAATAATACTTTTATAATCTATATTATATATATTCTCTAATTTGATATTAAACTTAAAATATATTTTAATATCAAAATTAACAAATTTCTAATAGATTTCTAATTTTTCCTATGAGGGAGATTTGCTTTTTTAAGTATTTTAATATCAATGGCTTTCTAAAGCTTATACTTTATTAATAGAAGGTATAGATTTAGTTTCTTAATGATTGGAAATCATATATATAGAACATGGATAGACTTGGGGGAACAGCTAAAGGGCGATTACATTGAGTTAATAGCCCATTTTGATCTAATATGATTTCTATCCTGGCTATTTCTTTGTCCTCGTTACTTTTGTGGCATGCCTCGCTGATATTGATCCACTATCGAATCATCTAGCAGGTTTCAAGGCCTCCCACCCTCCCATATCATCACTATCTCCTAACAAGTCTACCGGCCTTCTCGGCAATTCTGGCTTTGGTCCCTCATCATCCACCTTCCTTCCAGGCCTTCGAGGTTGTGGTGGCGGGGGCGGTTCTAAACTACTCTTCTCCAAACCAGAAGTAGCCCTCCTCGGGGGCGGCGGAAAGTCTCTATATTTCTCCAATGCTGGTGCTGGGGCTTCTTTCGGCCTTGAAGCTAAAGAAGTGGTCGAAAGTGTAGGCGAAACTGAGGAAGAGGCTAGATGTACAGGCTTCCTCGGAGGAGGTGGGGCCTTCTTATATGAGGAGTGTGTTGTTTCGGTAGATGCGCGGCGTGTGAGTTTTGGCGGAGGAAGGACGGGTTTCGCTTTTGCGGTTGAGGCTGGAGTCGAGGAATTGCTCGCTGTTAGTTGTGGTGGAGGAAGTACTGCTTTTGCTGGCAGGTTTGGTGCTGAAGAATTGTTTATTACTGAATTTCTAGATCTGTTTTGAAAGCTCGGAGGGCTAGAGGGATCAAAAGGTGGCGGAAGCTTTCGCGGTGCTGTGCCATTCCTAATCAAAGGAGTCTGAGAAGATATTTGCTGTGAGTTTCGCGAAGAGACACCAGGTCTTGGAACAGTGACCCAGTCAGGCTCATCTGTCAAAGACCATGGGTTACTCGGCCTCTTTGGATTTGGTACGCCGTTCTTCAGATTGCTCGGTGGTTGAACATGACTTCTGGCAAGCTTTCCTCCGTCAAGCCACCATTTTCTCTGATCCGAGCTTGCAGGTGGTAAGCCAGGCTCGATACTCTCAAATCCGATTAAATCTTCATCATCCGTCCCATCCATTCTCGAACTGGCCATAGCACCGCCAATTTCCTCTCTCCTCCTGTCATAAATACTTCTGCTTAGTGATTCACGGATAGACTCATCAATTATGCTCACAGTGCACTGGAAAGTTGCATAGACGGGTCTGTGGTCGGAGAAACGTAGGGGCGCAGTGTTGTAGTTTATTTGGCGCAGGTTGTTGCCCTTACGGAGGATCCGATCTGTGTCCAGGCCGGAATTCTGGCCTTTTCACTTGTATCGTATGTGTCATTGCCGATGTCAAATTTATATGTTGGCATGAAGGTAATTCTCGACTCAGAATAATATTGGAATGTTAGACCAGCCACCATCTGGAGGTTGAGCTATGTTATTGTTAACGAGCTTCTTTTTTTTTTTGCTGTGTTGTGGAAACTCACCTGATCGTTTTCGTATAGAGTCTCCAAGTCACCCATCTTTATGAGTTGCTTGACCTATAAAGAGGTCAGAATAAACATCAAATTTCTCAATAAGATTACTTACCCGGTCAGGTCCAAGCCCAATACGATAATTGAAGTCACCCATCCATATGACTGTATCTGTAGTTATGTTAGTAAACGATATTGGCACCATTTGGACAAAATTTACCATGATCATCAATACCTCGATTCCTCTGAAACCTCAGCCCATGATGAATAGTATGATAATCCCTATTGCGTTCCTCATAATTACTAAATCCAGCAGCTAGATGTGCAGTTACAAAGCAAATCTGAGTATTTGCATAATCCATTCGGATCGAAACGGCGCCTTTATTGCCAGCCATCCCAGACATCCCAGTCTTCTTGACACTACCTTCAACATTCTTAATGTTGGAGAGAACAGAAGATCTAACGAATACACACAGAGCAGCACCCACGAGCTGGCCGCTTCTTAGAAGTACATAGGAATCTGAACCAGCTGCACGAGCATGTTTATTCAAAGTCTTTCGCACGGCTCTTTCCCATGCTTGCTTTCTTGTTGGATCACTATTCATGATTTGTTGAGGACTAAGTTCCACTATTTCTTGGAAACCAACCACTACGATTTCGGGCTGTTGTTGTGACTTCTCAAGCTCAGGACACAGCCATTCTGACAAGTCTTCTTCTATGCCCGATGTACGCCCGTTAAGATTGAAACTTCCAGCCCATCTATAGCTTCAAATCAGCAAAGTGGTGGTAAGGAGAAGGAAAGCAGCCTTACATATTTATAACCTCGGAGGATTGGAACTCGGAGCTACGTTTATTAAGCTCAGCCGTCACGTAGTCATTAATAGGGTCAAAGAGATGTACAGGCACTTGTCCTACAAGTCTACCCAGGAGTACATCAATGGTATTCTGTCGCCCCTTGTCGGCAAAATTGTTAATATATAATCGGGTAGCACTCTTCCGTGCATCGGCGATTGCGCCAGCAATTGACATCTTGCCATGCCTCGTGAACGATGACTTAAGAGCGCCTGTTCCTGCATATATTCGTGAAAGAGCATCGCCGTTATCGGCCCACATAGTTGAATGACGCATCCAGAAATCAGAAGTACCTCGGGCTCCCCGATGCATGAGGAACGATTCTATCGCCATTTGAGATATGATAGTTTGAATAAGATTTGTCCTATCCAGGCAATCTAGACAGTTCGTTCTAAATACTCCTTCTTGTTGTAATACGACAACTGTTCTTTCGGGTTTGTGTCCCAGGAACATCTTCAGTGTCTTCAGTATCTTCGGATAGATAATATGCAAAACCATCTGCTGAGTTCTCGATAATTCTTCGAATCATGCTAGCTGCCTCATATCCTTGGGGGCCCTTAGTCTCGGCATGAAAATCGTATTCTGTAACCCTCAGTAGTTGATGATCTTTAGAATTTCTCTCTCCCGTTTTATTCAAAGACGAATGACGAATTCCATATTGATAAGATTTAGTAATTTCGGCTTCGCCTGGTTTGGTTTCACTAAGCAGATTGACCACATGGACTGCACCGTAGTTCCGCTCCAACTCCTCAAAATGTTTGTCAAAAGCTGGCTGGGTGCCCTCAGGAGATCTGGTTATACTGATCTTTTGTTGACCTGGTATTAGGCCAGGTGCCTGCTCAAAAAATATTGGGACACTTCCTCTTATTTGAGCGTATGAGAAACAAACCCCAGCGGGTTTCTCACCAGCTTGGTCAGATGAATATTGTACATTGGCGGAGGGGCTCCAATATATAGTTTCTGATTCGACAAAGTTTGCTACATTTCCATCATCATCGATTCCTCGACTATTGAATCTAGTTCCGGCCCGTCGACAAGACAATCGAGATATCAAAGTGAGAGACGATGGAAGGCCCGCCTTCGAAGTTCTTAAAGGATCCGAAGCTGGGGGTATAGTGATTGTATGGACAAAACCACGAATCGCAGATGTGAGAATTCCAGACCTGTCTAAAGCCTCTCTTTCATGTGGCACAAGACGAGATCGAAATTTCCCCAAAGGACCGACCATATATGAGTTCCAGAGGAATGAATCATCGAAGCTCTCAACATCATTGGTTGTTGCATCTGTAGATCTGCAACGTATAAGTGCCTGACATCGTGGGCATGTCAAATCTGCTTACCGGTCTTGTAATCGATTCGTGAGGTCAAAGTTCGTGCTATAATAGAAGCTTCCATTGCCCAGCAACTTTTGAAGCTCAATACACGGGTGCTCCACGATGTTATCCCGTCGGCTCAGATTCTGGCCATATGTATCTTCAACATTGTAAGGATCCAAATTATCTGTAAAAGTATCATCGTACTCCGCATTGTTTAAACAGTAAAATTCTACCCCGTGTATCTTTTCAACCGTCTCTCCGGGTCGAACCTGTGCCACTCTTGCCGTACCTGTTATTACGCAAAGGAAGACATCATTGCTGACAGTGATCAAACCAAGTGTGCCTTGGACTGGCTTAAGGCTTAGAGTCCGGTAATCGCTGAGATCAACTGAAGAAACATCTGCGAACTCTACCATGCATTTAGGAACCGTAACTCCATCGGCAGATGCACGCGGATTTACCGAATAAATCGGGTTGAGCAATCCATTGGTTATGGGATCGTTCGTAGAAGGACTATGGCGAAAGATGAGGGTATGGGTAGGCGTCACAAGAGCAATTGAGCGGTGGGGATATTCGCGGAGAAGAACGCGAATAGACATGACTGTAGACTGAGAATAGAATTGATTGAAGAACTATTGCTACTGAGTAGCATTTTGATATTTAACCATGTTACAAAAGCATTGCTATTTGGGATGTGCAATACACCAAGAAGGACTCTCTGTCTGAGATTTTGTATTGCGTTGCTGCCCATTGATTATTCTGCCAAATAGTTGCAAGCTGGTGCCAGGTACCTACACAGCACTACTCCCAGTCTCACCGCTTTCAATGACAAGTTGTGCCTCAAATTCAAGGCCCACATGATTGCGTCAACCAGGCTTCATCAAAAGCTTTGGAAAATCAGTTCAGCAAGTCCAACACTTCTTTACGAATGAACTGAAAAAAGATTCGGGTATATAGAGTCAGGTTCAAAGTTGTGATACTAGTATTACTCTATTTCTACGACCTAAGAGCTCCCGTTCGCTACCACTCACCTAGATGATTCGGAAGTCGAGTTACATGGCTCACCAACATGTGATAGAATTTGTATCCACGTGCATGAGTGTAAGTACACAAAGCTGGAGCTTTTCTGAGTTTTGTACGAGCTGTGATGCCCGAGAGTTTGGAATTCACCGAGTTATGTGTTTGGGAACTTTGGGCTGAACTTAATACCGATCCATTGACAAGAAGTTCTTCACGCCACTTACCTGGCCAGCCAAGCAAACCAGACCCTTTGTCCTGCCAAAAGCTATGCAACCGTACTGTATGGCACCTTCTGTGTATCAACCAAGACGGAAATGATGCACAGTTTTCTTAAGGCAGAAGAGTATACAGGAGCCCTGCTTCGGCCATCCTTTAAAGATATCTGATGTGGTGGAGCTGCAAGATCGTCGATTTCACTCGGAGATCATTGAGGGCTGTGCTTTGAAACAATTCGTGGGGGTGCATGTTGGAGAAAAGGAAAATAAACGTCCCTGCTTGCCCAATCCCACCATATAAAAACGGTGGCTGAATGTACTAGGTACTTCAGAGTACAAGTCTCCAGGTTAGTGATATCAAGGCTCGGAAACAAAGCAACATCTGTATATGTTTATGATATGATTCCACAACACGAGTATATTGAGACGCAAAGGAGAGATTTTCCGTCTTGTAACAGTCTAACAGATGGTACAGCATTCTTGGTATACTTGTCGTGGGTTATATAAAGATTTGTTGAAACGTAACGTTTATTCAAGTATGCCTTGAATTTGATAGCCTTGAGCTATTGAAAAGACCCAGCCACGACTGCTTCGGAATTGTTCATCATCCCGAGCCATCAAAAAATTCTTGCAAGATAGATCAATGTTTGATACTATGCTATTGGAGAACCGAGAAAGCAGATCTCATTTAGAAGAAGTATGCATTACTATTACCGGTATGACGATCAAATTCTTGATCCTTGATCGTAAGAAACAAAATGGAAGAGGCGTCTTGACGGTTAAAATTACCGCTACGGCGCTGACACTTGCTGACGACGTAGGAATGTTATGTGTGAGGATTGATGCAATAGATAATAACACAGTGCTAGGAACGAATGTTAAAATTGTAAATGAAAGACCTGATTGTGAAAGTAATACTGAAGAAGTGTTGGTGCATCAGATACAAAAGTATTTACTCAACTAAATATACCTGTAGATCCAGTAATAGCTGTGAATTCAGTAACCCCAACGATCGGGAAATCCAACGTAAATGAATTTCACAAGATAGCAATGAAATGATCTATTCCGAGGTCAGTAAGGCAGGGTTGGTGTCTTTCGCTTCTGGATGTTGTTACCCCTTCATTTTGTGCTGGGTGTAGTCTCGTATTTTCCCACCAAGTAAAGATTTCTTGTACATTTATAATTGACGAATAATTGTTGTCTGCCTTGCGTAACGATTCACAATAAAGATTTAATGTTTTACCTCATATTCCTACGAATACAAGTATATTCCAAGGTTCGTTTCAAATGATTCAACTGTTGGTTCGTGTCAACTACCGCCAATCAGGTTTATTAAATTCAGGAATCCTTCGGAGAATTAGGGAGGCCATACTGTAAAGATGTTCAGATTCTAGAATAGGTAGAACTTTACAAAAAGTGGAGAGTTCATTTCCTGGGTGCACAAAATGGTATAACTCAGAAAATCATAACTCAAAGAGTTAAGGATCCATAAGCTTTCGACATAAAAAAGATCGTTCTAGATGTCTTACCAAGATATACTGGGTATGAACATGGACGATGCTCTAGCAAAAGCAGATACAAGCAAACCGAATTGTCTTCTTGCGGCACTCTTGACCAGTTATAGTGGAATATAAAAGCCTTCAGCTTCTGATTTGGAGCTGAAGGTCAATCAGTTATGATAGGACCGTTGATCTTGTTTATATAATCCCCGATCAGGGGTTGAAGAACTCCCGGCCTTTTCTTTACCTTTAGATTTAAGTATCGTATAAATGAATTATTGAAGGGCAAAAAATATACTTCTTCGGGACTTGACTGAGTACACCTGTATCATAGAGTTAATCGGCTAGGATATCGGATATCGGATAACTGATCAAATGGGTATGTATTCTTCATTGGCTATTGTTATTAAAAAGAGACAAAAAGAAAGCTTCTATGTTATTTAATAAGGTCTAATTGTGGAGAACAGATTTAATACTACGGATTAGGCTGCAACGATTTATGAACTTTATAATAGGTAAAGGTATTCTTTAATCAATTAGATACTACCTAGGTCGTCTTTAGGTGGTACTATTACTGAGCAGTTACTTGGGTAGGTAATATATCCATCCAACCTATTGACATTAGATCTCGTGGTCTGATTAGTTAGCTAATATGTAGCTAGTTAATCAATTAGTTGATTGATTACAGTAAACACGAATGAATCTTTTCTCGCATTTACACTTTCTAGAATCTAAATTATGAAATCTAAAATCTCAAATCTCAAATCTCAAATCTTAAATCTAAAATCTAACATCTAACATCTAACATCTAACATCTAATATCTAATATCTAACATCTAATATGTAACATCTAAATCCTAAATTCTGCAACGTAAAATCTAACAAGTAAATCATTATCATCATCATTATTGTTTATTTACTAGGTGTCTAGATATCCTTCACTCCCCGGATATCGGCATTGTTAGCAAGTAGATTTTGCAAATTGGAACCGTTAAACACTTGCTCATTAGATGCTACTCTCACCAAGAACAGAGCAGCCAGCCATCTTAAGTAATAATAATAATCATCATAACTATTATTATTATTACATGTATCATGAGTATGTGAGTATTAGTCATCGTGATCCCAATCCTAACGCAAGGAGAATGGAAAGATCGTCGTAAGGCTTGCTTATCCAGTGACTTCCGCTTTTAATTACTCCATGCTCTCCACAAATTCCAAATTCGACCTGGCTAGACCTTTCCCAAAGAAATCTCTTAGACCCAGAAGCCCATCTTTTTCTTCCCACACTATAGAATTTCACCTACTACCCGCACTACCCTGACTCCTGAAGCTCTCAATGCCTCTCATTCTCTTCACTACTATCCTCACTACCCAATAGTTTAACTACATTCACACTCAATCATTATTCGCACTATTCATATACATATTGTTTTGCTTCGTTCACTACCCACACACAATACCCACACCCCTTACCCTCCCTCACTCTAGACCTCACTACCTACTTACTCCGTCCGTACGTTGAAATTTGAACCTTATGATTCGATTGTCCATCCTTTTCTTTTAATTCGTACTCCCGTATATCAATCATCAAAACCATCCGTCCATCGTTCACCTATACTATTTAGCTTTATGCCCTGTCTCACATATTGACGCAACCATCACCGTATATCTTCCTCGCCCTAACTAACTCTTAATTTATTACCAAAAAAGTTCCATCGAAGTCGAGGTTCAATGCTCTGGAAATCAGTTCAATGCTCTTTGACCGACAGTGTCCACCATCATAATTCCCAGTGCGGTAACTGCTAGTAACTCGACCCAAACTCATCTTTTGACGTCCCCTTACAAGTTTCAATGTTCGTTTAAACTTTTGCATCCAGACCCTCTAGACCCTCTGATCCGTTCGCTCATTCCCAATAACAAGCTCTTCCCCTCACTCATCAGAATTTCAGTTAAAAACATTTCTAATATTCTGTCATCGAGCAGGAGTCTAGAATCGCTTCGCGCATAACTGAAGTTGCCGGGGTTTCCATTCTAGTCGGCACCCGTCACTCAACTTATTACCCACCAGTACATATTCATTACTGCATTTTCTCGTCGATCAATAGAGAAAGCCCCACTGCTGGCTGAGATTCCAATCTCCTACCGGTACTTTGGCAATTCATCTGCTCTCTCGACAAACCTCCTACCAATTCCATTGTATTTTGTCGACAATTCGACACCGACGTTGTGGTTCGATCATCTTGGCTAAGGCAGGCAGCTTCGGATAAGCCTGACTAAATGATTGATGCACTTATACCCACATCTAAAGAACAACGTGGAATGCAAGAGCCACGATACTATCGTGAGGCTTTCGAGGGAAAGCCCTGCGCTTCGAGGATATATAAACCCCACCGTCAAAGAACTAGACGAGTTGCTACCAAGGCTCTTATAAAAGATCAACTTCTTCGGAGGACGGGGGAGGAAATGAACAGTGTAATGGGACCAGGGGCTCAAGCACCACACGATCTTATAGATAGACAGACATTGTGCCTGCCAGGTTTCTCAGAGGATTCCATACTGCATAGTGGCGATGAAGGCTTTACGAATATACTGGGTCGATACTTTCCTGCTGCGGAAAGCAATGCCTCAGAACAGCTGATTAAGTTGAAGTCTCAGCTTCGCAAAGCGGATACCTACGACTTCTGGAGAATACTTATGGAGGGGATGTGCAATATAACAGGATCTCAATGTGGATTGGTTGCTAAACGAATGTTGGTGGATGATCAGGATACTGCTGTTGAACTTCCGGAACTTGGGGAAGAAGGCTCATGTTTAATGGGTGTTGCTTTTTATACCAAAACTGGAGATAACGAATCTAAGCTGGAAAGGGATTATAAATATACAGCCTTTGGTACGCCTTGCGCCTATATGAAATACGACAAAGTGGTCATTGTACCCGAGAGAATGAAGGAGGTAACACCTAACAATCCAAACACCATGCCATGGGGTCAGTCGGAGGCCTTTATTGGCGTACCTTTGTGTGTGGAAGACAAATCTTTTGCTCACTTTGCCTTGATCTGGTCTGAAGAGGGTGCTCGCAAGAGGAAGCTCAGTTGGAGCTTCATAGAAATGTTCATGCATTCCCTCGAAGACTTGATCCTCCAACGCATAGTGGAAGGACGGGGATTTGCTAAAGAGGGTAGCCTTCAAGAATCTAATCTAGCAAACATCATACCTCTTTCTGCTATTACCGCTTCACAGTCCCTCAAACCATACGCTCGAAGCCTGTCGCATGAACTAAGAACGCCTATGCAAGGAGTAGTGGGGATGTTGGATATTATGTACTCAACCGTACTTGATGCTATGGCAACCCAACAGAATGAGCTAGTTCGCTCTGTTTTTGCAGATCTGAAGGCCAATATTGAGATTGTGCAAGGTAAGTGAAATCCATCAACATTGTTACCTATTCTATACTCATCCTACACACAGAAAGCTCTAGAAGGGCGATAGAAGCAGGCGATAATGTTGTTCACGCATACGATCTCAACATGCAAATGCCAGATGTTCCTTTGACGCCAGAAGAGGACGGAAATGAATCATTTTCAATCCTGCGAAACTATCCCCCTTCTAACAATGGCCATCTAAGAAAGGCATTTTCACCTGTTTTGACGAAAAGGAGTCGTTCTGAAGAGCTCGAGCTCAATTTAGGTTCTCCCCCGAAGCGTATGTTTACTTTATCGGAGCCAGAAGTTTCACGCCATTCACTCGATATCGATTCCACTCTTTCAGGGGAAGAAAGTAAGTTTGATGGTTTTCCTGTGGACCCGAAACCCAGTCCACTTACATCTTCAGTTTCCATTAATCCAGATCATCGACGTATCATCACCCGCGATTTTATGCAAAGTCTTATTCGCGATGCTCTCAAAAGCGACCATTTAACTAGCGAAAATCATACCACAACAGACTTGGGCGAGAAAATTGAAGTGAAAACACAAGGATCAAAGGGTGAAATGCAAGAGCGTTTGATTGAACTGGTGATTCAGCCTGATGTCCCCGAGGCCATTCTTACTGAAGAGCAGCATCTGCAATTCTCAATTTCAAAGATCATCGATAACGCTATCAAGTTCACGGATGAAGGCAGCATCACAATAACTGTCAAACTCAATAATACTGGGCACATGATTGAGATATGGGTCGTCGATACAGGATGTGGCATAACTGAAGGATCAAAGCCTCGTCTATTCCAACCTCATTTCCAAGAAAACGCATCGATCCGTCGCACGAAAGACGGACTGGGACTTGGTCTATTCAATGCTAAAGCTCATGCGAGGAAGAACTTAGGTGGCGATGTCACATTGGAAAGATCTGCAACGGAAGGTCCGTTTAAAGGATCCGAATTCTTAATTCGTCTCCCGATTTCAGCTTTGGATATGAAAAGGGCCGTGACTCCACTCGTAGGCTCATCCCCTAGTCATCCACGAATCACTCGGGATGCCGTTATATCTCCTTCTGCCAAGGTTTCCGGGAAGACTAAGGACAGGCAGTCAATTCCCAACGTCAACCGTGATCTCGCCAAAGAATATCCTCTTAATTTTCTTGTCGCAGAAGATAACGAAATTGTTCGGAAGCTAGCCTTTACAGCTCTTAGTAGGCTCGGCTACTGCGCAGACAATATTACACTTGCAATTGATGGGGCAGATGCCGTTCGTTCTTACCAGGCTTCTTTATTGAAGCCATCTGGTCGCTACGATATTATATTAATGGATATATGGATGCCGAATATGGATGGTTACGAAGCTACATCGGAGATCCTAAAGCTAGCGAAAGCTCACGGAGAGACTGCGACAATCGTGGCAGTTACAGCTGATATCACAGACGACTGTTCTATCAAGGCAAAGGAAGCGGGTATGCGAAGTTTCTTAACGAAACCGTATAGAGTTATTGATATTGAAAAACTCATTGTTGGGAATTTTCAGCAGGGACAATTATGCTGTTCGGAATAGCAAGGCTTTTCTTGTTAACTCTCTTTTCTTGTATATGTTTTGCATCCAAATTTGGAACTTGGATAACTTAGCGGGCTAGGCTTTGTGGCGTTTCGTAGATGTCGAATTTTAGGGTACCATGAGCGAAAACTATCCGGGTTGGGAGCATTCAGGGTTGCATTCCGGCGTTTTCATATGTCTTGGGAGTCTGTAGGTTACTATCATGATGATTAGGATGGGAGTTCAGATGGGTTATGAAGACAGGGACATCTATTACAAGAATAGAAACTGAAATGGGTTAGGTTAAATAGGCGGGGTTATGTATGAATTAATGTCTGGGAAAATCTCAGGGCAATCAGGCTACGTCAAAGGAGGTATTAATTGCGCAAATATTACCGAGATAAAGCTGCTCCTGGGTGAGTGTTCGTTTCTCGTGTAGACAATTGTCAGGTATATTATTATATCCCTCATTTTAAATGAATCTACGAATCTCATCTACACAACTAGTCGCGTGTGAGGATGAGTCTATAGAATTGATGAATGTTCGTGAAACCTCCTATTATAATCTCCCACAATCCTTTATATCCGAAATACTTGGATCTCTTCTGAATAAAAGAGAAACACACTTTCATAACGACAATCGTATTCGGGTATTTAGACGCTTAAAATTGGGTTGAAATGAACCATACTGCTATCCGTTGTCATGTACTATGGCAAGTATACTTAGGTAGATGTAGATGTACAGTAGGTCTAATCTAGATTAGATTAGACTTACACTAAGCGCAAAGAGGAAATCTGGGGTAAAATTCAACATTCGCTCGCTTAGCGCACTATACTGTAGTGACGCTGCAATACATCATGACCCATTCACCTCGTCATTCACACAATCCAACATTCAAAGACACTCGACTTTGTGTCAGCACCTCCTTACCTTTCACCTAATACTTCCTGTTCGTTCCACTCTTTACACGAATAAATGAATTCGAACATGTAAAATACCACGACACAAGATGCAATTTCTTAGCATCAATAACATAATCTTTCTTGCCTTCCTGGAGCTTGCCTCTTGGGCATTCGCCCATCCAGCGTTTGTAAACACACCACCGTACCATGTTAGCTCTTTCGGTTCTCAGACTGACAAAAAACACTCCGATGCTCGATCCCACTCCACCTCCGCGCAATACCCATCGACGGCCAATGATGACCCTATGATACCCTTATCCCTCTTCCACTCCCTCGAAGAACTAGCCCGCCTGGTTGATATATCCTACTGCGTCGGTACAAGCGGGATATCGAAGCCTTTTCAATGCGCTAGTCGTTGTGATGATTTTCCTGGGTACGAGCTGGTAAATACATTCAATACTGGGGTGGCCAAAAGTGATAGTTCTGGATATATAGTTCTAGATCACGGTTTGCAGGGTCAAGATGATGGCAATCAAAAAGGCAGGATCATTGTTGCTTTTAGAGGCACTTATTCTATTGCGAATACAATTGTCGATTTGAGCACGGTACCTCAGGAATACATACCATATCCTGAGGATCCCGATAACCCTGATGATCCTGATACTTCTACCAAAATTCTTGAAGCAAGCACTGTACAACGTTTTATCAATCAGATTCCTCGGCCTTGGCCTCTCAAGTGGAAACAAACATTCGGAACTACAAATTCAAAACAGAAGTCGGGTAAAATGGAGAAAAGGTGTACGAATTGCACGGTTCACACTGGCTTCTACACTTCATGGCTTAATACTCGCCCATACGTTGTACCGCATCTCAATTTATTGAAACAGAAATATCCAGAGTATCAACTACATCTTGTGGGGCATTCACTTGGTGGTGCGGTTGCTGCTCTTGCTGCGTTGGAGCTTGAAGGGGCTGGGTGGAGGACCATCATTACGACTTTCGGGGAGCCGATGATTGGGAACCAGGGCTTGAGGAAGTTCCTTGATGGTGCATTCGGGTTGGATGAGGGAGCTCACGCAGATGTGAAGAGAAGATACAGAAGGGTGACCCATATAGGGGATCCAGTCCCACTCCTTCCATTGAGAGAGTGGGGGTACAGAAGCCATGCCGGAGAGATCTACATTGGGAAGGGAGATTTGCAACCTGAAGCTCTCGATCTTCGTCTTTGCTACGGAGATGAAGACGCGAACTGTATTACGGGGAGTGACGATGACAATCTATGGTTTCAAGGAGAGGACTTGTCGTCTGTAATTCCCATCGATTTTCTAGACAAAATACAGACTGGAAAATGGGGCGCTGGAGATGGACAGAAGACTGCATGGGAGGAAGAGGAGAAAGCGGATAGTGTTCGGAAGAGATGGCCGAAACTCCCTATTCCAACAAGATACAAACTTTGGCAACTATTTTTTGCTCATAGGGATTATTTCTGGAGATTGGGGGTTTGTTTGCCGGGTGGAGATCCTTTGGATTGGAGAAGACCGCATTATAATCTTACCGAATTGGAGGACAGGCAGGGAACGAAGGAGCTTTGATGATTGGTAGCATGGCATTGCACTGGGCCTCTACGAACTATGGAAGATGTGGAATTTATGTAATACTATAGCTGAGCAACAATGCCACAACAAATCGTGTGTAGCATTGGCACGGGATGGGAGTTAAATGAATTGACGTATCTTACTCATAAAATATGGAAGGCTGTATGCGGT
The DNA here is from genome assembly GCA_008692225.1 of Monilinia fructicola. Lineage (NCBI taxonomy): Eukaryota > Fungi > Ascomycota > Leotiomycetes > Helotiales > Sclerotiniaceae > Monilinia > Monilinia fructicola. The sequence continues at coordinate 2,368,043 of VICG01000001.1, read as the reverse complement.
TTTCAAACATTTGAGCTGAATTTATGCACTGTTTGAAAAGGCATTGACATCATCCACACTAGTTTAAGAAAAATCTCGTTTCAGCATCTGTCTTCAGAGCTACTGTTTGCATCCTTACCAACAACATCTACGACTTTATGGATGTGACATATCTTAACCGAGTAAGAGGTCATGCCAACCAAATTCACAGCCTAGTGGTAATATTCCTTCTCTTGTGCTAAATACCCATACATCTCCTCTGTGTGTGTAAAGGTATTATATTCACTCTCATCACAGCTATTCATACCCATCCCATATATCCTCACTCTCGTTTCAGCTACTCGTACCCCCGATTCGTGCCAGTGGTCAAATATTCGCAATTCATGATGAATTCAAAATCAATGATAAGGAGGTAGTAGATGCAACAAAGCTGCATCAAGATCTCGGAAAAGCAACTGGATCTAGAGGACGTCATCTCTAGCCAGCCACAAAAGCACGAGATAAGTTCGTATCTCGCTATCACATCTCAAACCTACTCTTGCAGCATGCAAGCAAGATCTCTCCGCACCGTTTAGATCGATCTAATCTCTAATCTCCAATCTCTACCCGTCTTGGGGGTCAGAGCAAGGGCCAGCATGTATCCTTGAGTCGATCTTGATTAGAACTAGATGTCGAGAGGCTTTCTCTCCTCTCGAGACATTCTCTAGAATACCCTTCATTGTCTTTTCTTTTCTTTTCTTTTCTTTTTTTCTTTCGCGACGTCCGGCCGGTGGACGTATCTCCATATCTCCGTCCTTGCAGGAAAAAAAAAGAAAGCATGATTTAAACCTCCCTGTTGCATACGTAAGCGGGCCGATCTTTCCGCCCGTTCACCATGTACGATTGCCAGATTATCTTTCCTTTTTGTGTTTGCTTTTGCTTTTTATACTGATGCTGCTACGTGTATCGAGTGTGCGCTAGCCAGAATCGCCCTTTAGGGGTAATAGGCAAAAGACGGCTGTTTTTCATATTGTCTGTTATGTATGCGTGGGGGGCATTGTATATTACCTAGGTATCCTTAGCTGCGAGTGATGTCTAGTCAATATTTACGTCTCGATTTATCTTCGATCTAAATCCATGTTGATTTTTTAAGGAATCGCTCCGCGAAATTATTGAATTGAACGGGGGCTGGCTGAAGATAAAGTATGCCAATAGATGTCGGATAAATCAAAAATGTCATGTTGTTGAAGAACTTTTCCGATTCTGGTAATTTACTGAATGGAAGTTTGGGCATGGGTTGGCTGGCCGGAGTAGTCTCCTTGTCCCCTGTTATTGGAAGCTGAGAGATTTGGTCCACGAGTCATTGGACATTGATGGGTTGAATTGGGTTGCGTTGATGATTTCCGAAACTCATATCAATGTTCGAGTTGAATTTGAGCAATTTTATCTTCTCAGTCTCAGATTGGCTTGAACATTTGGAAAGAGACAACATCTTTGCGAAATTATTGTTGTTAAATTACTCCCAAGTTCCATCAAATTGCAAGGATAGATTTGGTAGGTCTTACGATCAAGGTGCTCGGGGAAGCACTCGGTAGAGTATGAGAGTGTTCGTCTACCAGCAGCTTCTCCTTGTTCTTTAGAGCCTATCGGAAGAGTACTCCTGACTCCTCGGACCGATCTAAATCTCCTAGACCCTTCCCCAAGTGGTTCATACTCTGCAAAGTATCAGATCATGGTGATCTAGTCGAAAGATTTTCTTCCTTCTTTCTAGTCTTTGTGTATAAGGAGACTCGGCTTCAGTACTTCATACAGTCCACTTGGATCAAGCGAATACTACCAATCTTGTTAGTGTTTTATGACGTGTCCGGATGTGGCTTTCCCAGAACCTCTTCCCTTGCAATCAACGATTGACGATATCTATGCTCTACTTCCGCACATTTTCCCTGTCTATCCAGTGCTAAAGCCAACGTTTTAGCCTATTGAGGTGTCCTGGTCCTAATGTCTTTTCTCGACCTATCAGCGCTTGTCGGTAAAGAATCTCTGCCTCATCATATAGCCCTTGATTGCAAAAGGCATTTACTATATTGTGGACGCTTTCCAGTTTCTGCGTGCTCCTCTCCAGATTCTCCACTCTTCCTCTTAGTGCATGGCGACATATTTCTTCTGCCGCCACGTACTGTCTCATCTTCAATTGCGTCCCCTAAATTATTAATGCTTTGTAACGTAACTGGTCTTCTGGCTCAGGAGCTTCTCCTTCCTCTCAAGGCTTCTGGATATAGCTCCTCAGACTTCTCATGCTGGGCCTGGTTTCGATGCAACCCTCCTAAGGCGTGGATATTTTGTAATGCATAAGAATGCTCAGGCCCAATGGTCTTTTCTCCTTCTATCAATGATCGCCGATGTAGACTCTCGACTGTTTCAAGGTGTCCTGAATCAACGAAAATTGGGGCTAAACTATTGATATTCTTATTGTGTCGAAGTATTTTTCGCCTAATCTTTCTTCTCTCGGCCAATATTTGGTGATATACCTCCACTACTTCACCATACTCTCCTTGAAGGAACAGGGCTTTTGTAAGGTTTATAGCACTTATTAGAGCCACTGGATGCTCCGGGCCTGTCATATACTGCCTATCTGCTCATTTATGCGTTGAGCCCGCTCCACCTGATCATGCCCGATACCTTCGCTTGTTTCCGATGCCGCACCAACTCTGACAGCTACCTAGGGTAGCACTTCATCAACGAACAGGTGTATCTGTAATGTAATGTATGTATGATATCTTCAATATCAGAAGTTCTCATATTTCCAACCTGCGAATCATTTCTGTGGAGTGCTCTAAGACCACATTCCATAAGTTTTGGTTGCTGGTAGCCAAAAGTATCAGTGGTTCGAGTTTGTTGCTGTTGCTGTTGCTGTTGCTGTTGCTGTTGCTGTCTCGGTTGCATTCCCAACAATCTTCCCAGACATGGTCCATGAAACCGTTATTGAGGGTAGATTCCTGTCAAAAAATCCCAAACACAATTCCATTCACGATTGTAATCCTCATATGATCGTATAGACGCTTGAACAAAGTCCTCGAATAATCAGGTGTACCATCGAACAGATGAAATTCAGCTGTCTCGAACTAAACGATCCTGCTATCAACTACTAAGATAGATAATTCGCCACTTTCGGGTCTGTACTGGTCCTCACCCATGGTGGCAGCGAATTGAAAGCCACTGAAAGTCAGTGAGAAGACGTGACTGAGATAAAAATACTGAAGATCATCGCGACCTCTCGAAATTGTTTATTTTGCTATATTTTCTTCACCTACAACGTCTGAGTAGCATGTATAAGGGGTGGTGACGTTGGAGGCGAATCACATGCTCCTATTGGCAAGAGCTGAAAATGAGCTGAAAATGAGTCTTCTGGAGATATTCTCTATCAGTTGTGAATCCGGTTTTTTAGAGATTTAGTCTTTACAAAATCATGGCTCTCTGGGGCACGATTTCACTCGACGGGAATTCCTCCGTTGTTCTTTCATGTGCCCGTTCCGATCTTGGAAGTTATCAAAGACGGCCCGTGAAGCTTTGCAGTCCATCAAAGAGAGAGAGAGATGAGGCTTTATATCTCATCCTCTACGTTGTTTATTGCAAAATTTAGCAACCATAACAGGGAACATAGGAAGATGGGGTGTTTGTACTCTTATATCTCCCTTGGCTTCTTTTGATCGACCAACGATATGACAGATTGGACAAATAAAACATTCTTCCGTACTCCCCCCAATCTTAGGGGATCGAATTATCTTTCTCTCAACTTTATCGTGTAATTTATCTTGGTTTGATTGTCCCCCTCGCCTAGTATGAAGCAGCAGGATTCTTGACTCGGCAGTAAGCTCGCTTCAGCTTTGACATTAATCCACACACCGTGTGCCTCATCAAATTTGAGCTTTTGCTTCTTTTCCATAGGAAATATTTTCCCTTTGGGATCCGCAAGCTTCCTTGCCCCGGATGCAGACCCCAAGTGTGAAGTTCATACAGTCCATGCTCCTAACACTCTCCCACATGAGGCTGCAAAATCAGGAGTCATATGCTTACTGAGGAGATATGCTTTCAAGGTTTTCGTGTCTTGGAGGTATTCTAAAACGTGAATGTAGCGGTTAGATAAGAACTCCAACGCTCTTGGAACCCGGACTTTGGTCGAAAGAGAGCTGTCATCTTCTCCTTCATTCCAGCAAGGTCGCAGAGGGTGTGTAAACACATGAGGTTCATAGTACTGATATGAATGTCTGCACCAGCTGGGAGTATGGCATAAACGAGGAATGGCATCGTATTGGTTTCTAATCGAGGGTCTAATAACCTACACTTCGGGTCTTGTGCAAGACGAACGATTCGCCCATCATTTTTTCCATCTTTATGTTTTCATCCATCGTCTTAGTTGCGACTGTCTCTGCATTTCTGACGGCGTTTACGGGTGTATTTCGAAATGTAAAGTTGATATAACCTCCGGGGAACTCTTCAAGGCTTTGACAGGCATAGTTGGTGTTTTGGAGGGCATAGATAACAAATTTGTGGGCATCTTGCCATTCTACATTGGAATGAACCATGGATTAATGCTATTTAGTAGGTAGAGGTACAAAAGAACTAAGCAGCTTCGACGGAATCCTAATCTGTGGGATAGGAAACCAGATCACAGAAATAGATTCCATAGATCAAGCTCGATAAGATGGAAGATGGCATGATTATGTAGCCATCCTGAAAGAATACCTAGCTAACAAAGGGATAAGTAACTCCATGTCTAGAGTTAACTAGTGACAGGAGGAAGACGTATGAAATAGCTGTAAAAGACCTGCATGGTTGCCATTCACGAGTTTAGTGAATTTTATTCATGAGGCGGTCTTGAAATTGGCTTCGTGGTGACATGCTCAAATACATGAAACTTATATGACAATCAACCTCTACTCTAGTTCATGTAGACATCATTACGTCTCAGATTGTTGCACCACCAATCCAAATTCGAGCAATGAAAAGCTTTGCAATCCAAGGTTCTCCGACAGATTTGAGTACTGACATACTCCGTCAGCAGCTCCGCACCAGCACCTCATCGCCAAAGAGTCGCAGACGCATCATCAAACCCCGAGGCACGCCGCAGCGGATAACATCAGATCCACAAATGCTGCACCAAACTCTGGAAATTTGATATGATAGCATCGCCAGCACGTTCCAAACAAGTAATATGTATCAATTGCTTACATGGCAATGGCGATCATTCATCGTGTATATCCAGCTCTCAACCACAGGATTACAGCATTTTAGGTTAAGCTATCTCTCCTTACTGGCCACCTCACTGCAATGCCGGTATTGAGAAATTGATATCTGGCCCAAGATGTGCCGCTCCTCTGGCGGGCCTTGCACCGGGCCTTGCACCGGGATATGTACAGGCAAAGCTACAACACTACACGTGGCAAAGCTCTAGGATTGATGAGCGTGCTATGAAAAATTAAGTAGAATGGAAAGATGAACGATCTCTGGACTTATGGTAGCCAGCCGAGATGAACGAAATGGCATCATTCCTTGGTCACTTTTGAGCTACAAAAAGACATAAAACACAACGTGTGAAATAATCTCAGTGAAATTGGAAACATGTAGCTCGATTCGAGGTATTTTAGTGTTTGGTAGTTTAGAGTGTCTATATGATTCATGTTAGCTGTTCCCTTTCGCGTTGCGATTCAGAGTGTATGAGGTGGGTTAGGACACTGGAAGATAACTCGACTTGATATCTGCATGAATTAGGCACTTTGATATATGTTTCTAGAATATTTCTCCACATTGGAGCAGATCAAAAGCTTAATTTCTGTCACATTAATCTGATGTTGAAGGAGTCAGATTTTGGGAAGTGATATAATCAAACGCTTTTCGAATGCAATACACAATTCGGCATTTGGTAATGGATCCTGGCGGTCAAATTCACGGAGAATGATACATAATGTATCATGCAAATGTTCCTTTTCGCAAGGCTAATCAGGTAGATTAGAATAGTTTTAGAGCCAAAAGGTCCTCGTTACACTTTGGAACTTCCGCACCGCGGCGGGACGTGAATTTCGTGGGAAGTGTTTATTATCTTGTTCAGGTTTCTGATACACTTCAGGTGAAATCTGGTGCCTATCCTTGACGTGTGATTCAGTGCATCACTGATGCCAAAACAAAACAGAACTTCTAGATCCCCACTGCTTTTCCGAGAGTTGGTTCAAACCTTATCCTTGTTTCAAGGTGAATAATTGAATGGATCGGGTTCTTTACGTCCATAGCCCTGGAAACCGATATTTGGAAAAGGATAATGCTCAATACGAACCTGGCGTGGTACTCAGAGCAGGGCTTTTTGGAATGAGAGTGGCTGTGTGTTTGAACTTCTTCCAGTTGACAATCCAAATATCTTCGTATCTTTCAACAGTCTAGACGTTTATAGCTTCGCCTTCTCCGTCGTCTTTGTAAACTCAACCTTATTAGTAATACTTCCGACGCCTTCTAGACCAACCTCAACCACATCACCGTCCTTCAGCCATACTTGTGGCTTTCTACCCATTCCTACACCTTGTGGACTATCCACGTATGTCAGTCTCATTTATACTAGCCGCAGGAATCACAATACAAAGCAAATATAATTCATCGGAAACTTACGTTCCAGTAAAAATCAAATCGCCAGGTAACAACGTAGTTCCCTGACTCAAGAAGGCAATGGTTTTTGCCACCCCAAAAATCATGTCCTTGGTACTACTTTCCTGTACAATCTTTCCATTTAATTTCGTAAATATGTTAAGATTTTGTGGGTTCTTAATCAATTTACTAGACACAATTCCAGGACCGTAAGGAGCCCATCCATCAAAGCCCTTTCCGAGTGCCCATTGACCACCCCCGCGTTGAATTTGCCATTCACGATGAGAAACATCGTCACCGACGGCATAGCCAAGAACATAATCTAAAGCTTTGGATTCGGGGACATCGAAGCAGGGCTTCCCGATCACGGCTACAAGTTCGCATTCGTAGTCAAGGCCAGTGCCTTCTTGGGCCATTGGGTGAATGGGTATAGGATCAGTCGGACCAGAAAGAGATGTGATGGGTTTATACTTTTGAGTGTTATCATTTTTGAAATATCGGATGAATGGAGATCATGGACTTACAAACAAAACTGGGAATTTTGGGATTGGCATGTTTGACTATAACGACGCAATTTAGCATAGACCTCCCATATTATTCCGTTCAATCGAATGTCAATATTCAGGATTGCGTACCTCCTTGGCATGCTGCTCATAGTTCAATCCCAAACATCTCACAGTCTTAACATCCTCAGTTGCTAATGGCGCAAGTAAAAGCCGAATATCTTGTATTTGATCTGTAACCTCGTGTTTCCCAAATATTTCGCCCTCAATCACTTTCGCTTGAGTAGCTTTCGCGATATCTGATACTCCTTGGGGTAGAATTGCATCGCCGTAGTACGTGCGGCCGTTTTTAGCTAGGAAGCGGACGAGTCGCTGAAGTTATATTAGCATCGTATTATGATTTTGGCCACACATTTGTAGGGTGGTAGGACTCACTGAGAATGAAGGGGGCGGCATTGTGTATAGATTGGCAAATAAAGAGGCAGATTGAATTAAATCAAGATATTCTACTCCATGAGTAGAATACGAATTCACGTTCACGATAAGACAACAGTGAGATTCCCTAATCTCTGTACTCCGTAATCATTCAAGCTCCGAGGAGAATGCCTTTCCCCACCTCGGCCAACCTTCCTTGAGCTCATCCCTGGTTTGCTCACGTGAGACTCAGCTTTGGATTGCCTACTCTGACGCGGCGAAATAGGTGGCCGAGATGAACATATCAGAGCTTAATGGAACATTGGTAGTTCAATGTTTAAGTTGATAGAAAATATAATATATATTCACTCACAGTTATGAGGATGCCAGCCTATCTATACTCATCACTCAGGAGCGCGTTATTCGGCAGGCAGCTGCTGAAGAAACACTCAATCCAAATATGATGCTCGCTGTGCCGAATTAGCACAGATCTTTGAGCAAAGAACCGCTGGTCGATGGGAAACGTCAGCAGATATGGGTTACCTCAAAAACTTGGTAGGCAAGTGGATGTCGTAGGACAGTAAGAGGATTGGCATGAATTCTCGGCCAGGGCTATCTTGAATTCGGGATTCCATTTCTTCAACGCTTGCTCATGGCCCCAAGACAAGACTTCCGAAAGAGTTCTGTCATAAGAAACATATGACTATCATGAACCGACTATTGATAAGGGAATATTCTAGTGGTCATAGGGAGCCTCATGAGTATGGAGCCCTTGAAATTGTATCTCTTTTGGGCGACATAGGGTCACGGATGGTTGTGATTATTGAGAGGAAAGATAAAGAAAGAAGTCCATAGAGTTGAAGAATGTGATGAAAATTCAATGGGTCCCAAAGGCCGCAAGACTTAATCTCCAATAAATTTGGGACTTAGTGGCTCCCATGACAGCACATTAGTATGAATTCTCAGTATATTGCCCAGGTCTCTCTGGGTAACCTTATATTGTCTCGAAATATTACTATTTTCCACTGCATTTTGGCAGGAATAGGTTCTGCTCTTCATTTTGTCGAAAATGGGGAATATTTACAGATTGGAAATACTGACTCAGGTTCGGGATGAACCATACTGCTGGTTGGTATATGTGGCTTTCGATATCTGTTAGAATCGACACGAAGTATTCCAAGTTCCGTTTGTATCCTTACGATTTGACCCTACCACTAGCGCCTTTTATAGCTTTTGCTTACCTAATTCATGACTACCACCACCACCACCACCATCATCATTTATTTTCTTTTGCTTCACGACTTTTCGTAGACATCTTTACTTAGGTAACAACAATCGGTAGGTATCTTGTAAGGGAGAAATGGCGAGGTTATCAGGACTTCAGAGAGAGGTTCTTGCTCTTTATAGAAAATGTTTGAGGGAAAGTAGAAAGAAACCAGCTGTGAGTACTCTTCCCTATGAGTACTTATTCCGAGTAAGGTGTTAACGAGATGAAGGATGCGAGGAGTCATTTTGAAGCCTTTGCGAGGTACGTCGAATATTAGTTATTGATAATGTTCTAACTTCCTTATGAAGGTCTCTCTAACATGTTTGGTAACTACAGAGTCGAATTCGACAAGAATATAAGTCTTGACAAGAAAGATTTCAGTGCGATTGAGTACCTTCTACGGAAAGGTCAGCGACAGGTCGATATGTATTCTTCTCCTGGTATTAAGGATATTCGATGAGTGTGAGGTTCTGAGAAATAAGAGGGTCTTATAATTTCAAGCAGGCGGATCGGATTTGACGCTTCAGGTTGAAAGGGCAGGAGCGGTGCACATCGAAGAGCCCCTTTAACCTCTCAGTCTCCTCAATCGCGAAACCCTCACATTTCCTAGAATATGCATTCTTCACTATTTCATATGTATAGCTAATAATGGTCAATTTCAATATACATTGGAAGGGCTGTCCTCATCGAGCATTCCCACGAATAGATAATACTTCGAGTTGTCCTCAAACCAAATTCACTCGTTGTACCTCTCACGCGGACAGAGGCACCTGTGAAATACACAATTGTCGAGCTCTAGAACAAGCTCGAAGGAAGCAAAGAATTGAGGCTCGCGGTAGCAGATCGAGAATTTCACGGGCTTCTACCGTCACTCGCTCGCAAAGACGTGCTTCGAAGCAGGCTAGGCAAGAAGTTTTTGGATGGGAATCACCTCGTTCAGAAATCGCTAGACAGGCTCCTCAGAGTGGAAGTCGTGTTGCACATTCTAAAATTCCCATTGAATCGAAGACACGACGCTCCGGTGAGATTATCCCAGATTCTCCTTGGATTGATTCTGTCGACGGTGCATGCTCTGCCTTTAGGAGAGTCAAGGCTTGTGTTACGAATAAGAACATAAAGTCTCAAGCTGGAACCCGGTCCAACTCCATAAATTTGAGACAATTGACTGGAGGTCCCGTCGATCAACCTCGCCGCTATCAAGCAATTCCACAAACATCTGGAGCACAAAACAGTCGCGTTCAAGATTCCAGGAGCGTATATAGGAAATACAATCCATCTACACATACTGGTTTTGCCTCTCCGGCTAGAAGTAGAGCTTTCTTGGCTGCATCTACACTCGCGAGTCTTTACGAGGAACAAGGTGTCCCGTCAAGAACACCGGATTCAGGTGATCCTACTAAAAAAGATATCTCGATAGGTAGCACAGCATTTATTGGAGTATCACGGCTTGCAAGCCTTGCTCAAAGAGAATCTTTCTCTTCTTCTGTTCATTCCATTGTGCAGAGTATTGCATCTAATCCTTCTTCCCGCAGTCCTAGTCAGCGACGAGCTCTGAAACACTTCACTAGAGAGCTTGATTTATATCTTCAAATCGCGAAGCAGGCCGCAACTCAAACGCCTATCTCATCTGTACTCTCGACTAGCTTTTCCTCACAAACAATACAGACCATACAAGAGTTCAAACCATATCACGCTGAGTTTTCAAGCTGCTGGGCTGGCCGTGACGTCCGCGGAACAACGGAACCAGTCGAGCCTGGACTTCAAGTTATCCGAACGCAGAAATACCGTTCCGGAAGCTCAGCCACTTCCATACGATTCTAGAAGTGCCGGGCTACTGGCGGAATCCGAAAGACAACGAAGAAGAACCCTATCCGATATCGAAGAGCCACAAGCTATTTTATCGGACGAAAATATGGGAATAAAGGGTTCAAATTTGTTGATTAAAAAACCCGTATCTGACAGTGTAAAACCAGTAACAGCATTGTCAACAATGAGTATCGCTTCAAAAGAAACCGTTATTGAGTGGACGCCGGCAAATGAGCGGGATAATCGAACCAATCGCCTTGAGTCTCCCCCTTGTTGCGACCTGGCACCTCCTATCTTGCAAGCATCATCTCCTGCAAAGGTACACCCCCCGGATTCTGTTGCCTCGCCTCAACATGCAACCTCTCCTGCCAAGAAATCTTTACCTTGGCTTCGTAAGCCGCAAATTACAGCCGAATCTTCTCCCAAATTTGGCAATGCCATAAAGGACACCAGATTGAGCAAATTGGCTGGGGATGCTACTGCATCACCTCCGTACTCAGATATGACGAGTCAACCGAACTCTCAATCATCTTCTATAGTATTACATCTTGACACACCACCAGAGCATAAACGCTCTGTCCCACCTCTGGTGCCTAAAACTCCTGTTAACATCCTCTCCTCCACCACATCCCCTTATCCACAGCCATTTGTCGGTCCTAGAGAAGATGATAACATTGGGGTGGCAGATTTTGCCAGTCTAGAGCAACTTTCTAATCAAACGCGTGCTACGCTCACCAATGGAGATACCATGGCTCAAAAAGATATACGTCTGCTGAAGAATAATGCCACTCAAACAAGTGCCGCCCCATCATTTATTACCCGAGCTCCACATTTTACGACTCAAATTCCCGTCACAGTTCAAAGTCAACAACGCCGAGGCCTTGTTCTTAAACCGTCTGCAATCAGCGAGTATCAAAAACGACCGTTACCGAAAGGAGCAAAAGCTATCAGTACCCCAAAGCCCGCTCCTCCAAATCAAATCTCAATCGCTGCTTCTACTATTGCTTCTTCATATGTTCCCCCATCTCCACTTCAGTGTACGCAGTGTAATGTAGAGTTAAACAACCTCTCAGACTCAAGATTTCGTTCAAATGTGACCTCGACACCAGGACCTTCTATTGGATTTGAACCAAATCCAAAGAGAAAGAATATGCGCATGTGTGAAACTCCTGAGGCAATACATTGTGAAGGGTGCAATATATCCATGGTTAATCCAGATATTAGCACAAAAGATATTGCAGGTCAATCTTTCAAACAACACGTGCAAAGAGCTGCTCCTATTTATGACCATGACGAAAGAAGAAAATTAGGTACTGGTTTGAGCGGTAAACAAAAAGAACCGTATATATCAGCGGATGAAGGATACTATGCTCGTCAATCTGATGTTCGCAAAAGCGGAGGAAATGTTATGTCCGAACCAACACCAGCGCCACTCCCTGATCTGACCAAGAAAAAGTCGATATCAGAGCTTGAAACTCCACAGGTAAACAATACCTCTTTGTCAATACCCATCCAAGATACTCGGTCAAGGCAATCAAGTCAATCAACAAGACTTGGATATGTTCAAGGCCAAGTACTTTCTTATGCAAAGACGCCTGATATTCCTGTATTGTTGGATATCAACCATAAATTATCAGTCTCAGGATCCATAGGGGACCTGCAAAATCAACTCAATTCATTAGAAAGACGGAGCAGACAGGAGAAAGATACAAAGAGATTGTTCAAGGGACTGAGGGTTGCTACTGCAGCTGCTTGTGAAGAGGGGGTTGATAAATTCATCGAGGATATTACTGGATACAAGATTCGGAAAATGCTTATGGATATTAGTGCATTGGATGGACTTGGTGTGAATACCTTGGCGAACGTGGCAAGGCACACTGCCAAGAAAAGGAGAGCTGATCTTAGGAGGTTACAGATGACTCAAATAACCAGAGAAGAACGGAAGGAAGGGAATTCTGAAAGGGGCTTTGGATTTGGTGATGGTGATGGTACATGGAAGAATAGCTTGGAAGAGGCGGCTAGGATGAGGGAAAAAGAACGTGGAAAGTTACCCAGGAGTCAATCTGGGGAACGGCGCAAGAATAATACAAGTGCGGAGAAACCGTCTAGAGATAGAGCATTGGGATTGGTCGCAGGAGATCAGGGATTTAGATTGCGGGAGGAGGCGGAAGCTGCTTTTAATGAGGTTAGCGCGAGGGAGGATTAATAGATGGATTCTTATGGAGTACACGACCATGATATAATTTGGAATGATTGGTCTACTGTATCGTCGAAACTTTACCTACGTATACCTATGGATACACCAATGAGACATCAATTTAACATGCACCCTTCTCCTATCCACTTGCAGCACACCGAGTCGTCGACCCACTGCATAACGTGATTCGCACGTTCCATAACCCTTGCACAAACCACATCAGTCAATGGGTCCCGACACCCCTCCCTCGCACAATCGTCCCACAGGATACAGGGTGAACAGGAGTTGGAGCAGGAGCAGGAGCAGAGCACGGAGCACAAAGAAAGTCGTAACACGAGGTTGGTGTAAAGTCCGGCTAGCGAATCGGTACGCATCCGATTTTTGATGCGCGGTTCCGTCGGTAGGGGCCGAGGGTTGGATCTGGATTTGGATCTGGGGGGTGAGAGTTGAGTTGAGAGTCGAGCTGGGGGGAGGGGAGAGGGGAGAGGGGAGAGGGGAGAGGGGGAAAGGTGGATGGTCTGAAATGCTTGATGTGTTGACGAGGTGAGAATCAAACGTGGTGGATGTTGCAAAGGGCTACCCGTGGCGAATAGAGGTTTGAACTTTGAACTTTGGGGGGATGTGTCATGGGTTCTTGTGAGGAGTGTTTGGGGGGTGGGGATGGTCACGCGAGGATGTTGGCACGTGGGTGTTTTTTTTTTCTTTTTTTTTTCTTTGGTTGCTTGTTGGTCGTCGTCGTCCTCGTCGTCGGGGATTTCGTATATTGGTCGGTAGTTCAGCGCGACGAGATTCCTCTTCCGTGAGGTGCATCGGTGCGTCGATCTTGGGGTGTGGCTTTTGGTTCTGCATGCTGGGGATTGCTGAGCGGGACGGGTGGATTTGGGATGGTTGGGTGTTGGGTGTTATATGCATGTCGGGTTGGCGCGGGAGAGGATGCGATGGGGGAGGAGGGGGGGTTAGGATCAAGCGGTGCGGTCGGTGAGGCGAACGAACGAACGGGTGCCGAGGATCGTATCGGTGGTGGAGATGTTGTCGTGTGCTGGTATGCTGTATGCTGCTGTATGGTGATCGACGAAATGTCATGTCTTCATCTAGATGTCTTGTGGTGCTTCATGTGGCGTTGTAATTATTTTGTGGTTTGATGGTGGGCTGGGCTGGGCTGGGCTGGGGGAGAGGGCGAGAGGCTCTGTTGCATGTCTCTTTTGGGGTTGAGGGGAAGGGTGGTTTGTGTAGTTTGTTGGGCTGATCTTGAGGTTGGGAGGTTTGGTTGGAGATTCGAGGGGGGGTGGAAGGGGTGGGTACGGTTGGATTGGGTTGGGTTTTGGGACTTGGGACTTGGGACTTGAGGGTGTGGTGTGGAATTGGGAGGGGGGGTGGGCAAATTTCGTACGGTATTTTATTTCACTTGGATTGAGGGTGTGGTGAGATGAGTGTAAGTGTGGACTATGAGATAACAATGAATTGACGGGATGATAAACCACGCTGTTGCGTGGTTATCTTCAGGTGATGGAGAAGCTTGTTGTGAAATCCAGTAGCACGAATGAGATTGCGATCAATACTCTGGCCCTGATTTGTGAAGAATAGCATAACTGAATCGTATGAATACTGACGGTGCGAAGATCATGCATGCGGTACAATCAGAAGTACGAACACGAGATGAAGCATGGAATAATCGAGAGGCTTCTCAACCAGCTGGATGTTCTTCGGGTTGATACCTGAGTGCTCACTGGTAGCTGGATGGGAAGCACGAATGCACGTAATACGAATGGGTGGTCTAGACGATGACATAACTGGCTGGTTGCACTAGGGGAATTCGGAGAAGTCGCTATTGCAACGCAGACGGCTTGTGAATTTCCCATTGTCGGAGAGGGTGTGGGTAAGGATCAAGCCGGCCTGAAGGTGCTTGGAGAACATGTGAAGAATACTTTTGCGGATATTCCGGAATCTGGGTGCATGGATCTGAGGATGATATTGGTTGATTGAAGCGAGGGAGGCAATTGTGAAGACGAAGAATTTGTTGAAGAAATTTTTTACGGCCCCCCTCCCCCCTCATCTAGCTTCATTGCTTGCAACGAGAAAGTCCCGATCATTCCATTTAACACATTCAATTGATCAGAGCATGTGAGGTCTAGAGGTAATACCTAGTATTGCCGTCATGAGACCTTACTTGAGCCTCACTCGTAGTTGAGCTGAAAGGTTATCTTATGATCTGATTGGCTGTTTGGACATACGTGATAGCCGCTGGAAAATTTCGAGTGCAACGAGACAGTGGAGAGGGATCTGAGTGGTCGGATAGAAAGATGAGAGATGTGATTGATAATGTTTCACATGTGGTAATTTAGGGTATGTGGCTGATCCTCACCTGTGGATTGGTCTTCCTGAAGATTGGCCGGACCTAGATTTTCAATTGCCGTCATCAAATCACCACGGCGGATGCCTTTTCGTGACGGTACGCTACGCTGTATATTTCTTGTTTGGACGGCGCTACACGGCCGTTGTTGAAATTTTTCAGAGATGATAGACATAACCGGTACGTACAGAGATGACTCTTCCAACTTCCAAGGTGCTCATCCTTCGCGCGTCCGGTATCTCCACAATCCGAGCCAGCATCGCTATATCCTTCCTCATCTAACCCCTCCACACTCGTTTCAGAGCTTAATTTGAGGGAGGATGACTCAAGGATAACCGATTCTTTATGTACCTATAAAGAGGCGCGGTGTGTGGTGGGAAAGCATGTTCAATTTTAGTAAATGGTCCCCTTTTGTTGATTTGGTGAGTCGATCAACGTGATCTATCCTGACTGTACAGTCTGCACTGTACCTAGTAGTGCCGGTAGTTTGTAAATCACACCGAATATCCGCCTCAGCGCTTCTTTGGTGGATATGCTTGGCCCGCTGTGAGCCATCATGCTGATGGGTGGATGAATGGCGTGCAGGAGAACCAGAATTTAGATTGGGCTTGGATCGAGCATGCAGGTTAAGGTTCGGTTTGGGATATAGTCCCAGGCCTAAGCCTTGAAAGTTTGATAATGCAAGCGTACCGGTATCAACTTCTACAAAGGTGCATGAAGACCATGGATTTTTATATCGACTTGCAGTCTTTCGCACCGGTGTTTCCCCAACGCAAAAGGGTATTTACGAAGGTATATACGAAGGTATATAGTATCAGACCTGCATTGAAAATATGTTTAAATATTGTATCTAATGTGATTGTATCCAAAGAACTCCACTCGTGCTCTGCTCAGCAAGCCCACCAGGCCCCAACTTTATTGGATCTTGCATTCGATTGGTGGTTTTGTGGCTCGAAAATAGGACATGGGGGCAGTTTCTCATGTTTCGGGCACGTTTCTACAAACGCTATGAATACTAATTAACCTTATATACAGATTGTATATTGTAGAAGTGGGCATATCTGCCTTTTGCATGAATTTGGTCCCGGAATCCTTCGTTCCTCACGGCCAGCTCACAGGACAACCTTCTTACGGATGATAGATGAATAGTTTCTGAGACAGGCAACGAATGAGCATGGCATTTTATATTTACCTAGGTATTCTGTCTGCATCACTGAAGCATTGACCTCGTTCCCGAAATTGAAATTTATCTTCGTGACTCCAATTTGTGAAACTATTTTGTTTTAACTTGCTTTTGGCAAATGGGAACCCTGAGTCCTCCCTCGCTCTACCCCAAGCACCCCCAACCTTCTCGGAAGTCTGTGCTGTGCTGTGTGTGCACTGGGCAGTGATACAGGTTGCAGGAAATGCCGTGAGCGTGAGGCTGAGGAATATATTAATAATGAATTTGATAAGATCTGAGGGGTAGGCAATTGAAGGGACGGTATTTGAGAATTGGAGTGAGAGGAAGGGGAAGGGAAGCGATTGAGTACTGATGGAGTATTGTTATTGGCAAGTATACATCGATATTAGAATGATGAAAGGGAAATTCGAAGTGTGGAGGAAAGGTAGGGTAAGGTAAGAAGGTAAAGTAAGAAGGTAAGGTAATTAAGGCAAGGTTTCAATAAATTTTAATTCTTTTCTATTTTTCCTTTCTGCAAGGTCTGGATTGGGTTTGTCCGTTGGTTGATAAGACCTGCATGTGTTGTGACATGTGCTGCGTACCTGCACAAGTTTAACGAATGAACTCCGCCTGCATTGCACACTGAGCATTGGAGAAAGATTATTTTGAAGATCAATCTGTGAGGTAAAGAAGTCCAATCACATTTATGGATGATCTTGATTCGTTGGTTGATCATATTTCTATTTCGGTGAGTAGGGGTAGGTAGGTAGGTTGTGTCGTAATAGACTACTCACTCATACTGTAGTCGGATAGGAAAGTAACCGAACGATGAAGGGGTAAGTACAGTAAAGTAACCCTTGAGGTTATTTATTATTTGCGATGGGGTAATTAGAATGCACCATATAGAATGTATCTGCCTATGCTGTAGTAGAGAGAAGATGTGATAGGTAAAATACATACATAACGGTCTCTAGGGATTAATTATCTTCGACGATATTCCAAGAACAAATGTTTAGCAACAACTTGGAATAATGAAATTGACATCATCCACATCGACATCCACATCTACATCTACATCTATATCTACATCTACAAAAGCACATCCACGTCCACGTCCACACCATTCAATCTGCCATGGGGGAAAAGCTTGAAAAGTCTAGTACTGAAGATGAAGAATGAATCCTTCAAGATGAGATCCACTGGTCTAATATATTATTAGTTGAGCACTCCGTATACACTAGGTAGTATCGTCGTATCGTGGTATCGTACACTCCGTAGTTCTAACATCAATGAATGATGTAATCAATGTTATTGGTGGACAGATTGAAATAGAATTTTCAATTATGGATATTTACAGTCGAGCTAATAAGGTTACAGATACAGAGTAATTGGAATGGACTTCCAAGGTTGTTGTGGATTGACTTTGACTTTCCTCTACCCTTTCTTTACCTTTTAGCTTTTACTTTTTAGCTTTTACCCTTTACCCTTTACCCTTTACCCTTTACCATGTAATCCTGATTAACCTTAGATATAGCCAAAGGTAACAAATAGTCTCCTCCATAGTCTATACATGACTACGGAGTATACACTAATATACAGAGTACATCACATCGTTCCCAGCTTCACTCAATTCACCACTCACTCTTGAAGAAAGAAGGGCAAGGATATATATTAAGTATATCTGTCATTGATATTATTATTACAGTACAGTACTGTACTATACTGTACCTAGGTCCTCCGTAATACTCCAATTAATCATCTCAAATGGTCAATCTTGCAAGGGACTGAGAAGAAGAACCATCCAATCATTTCATCACCTGTTCGTTCTCATGTTAATACGGAGTAGAGGCAGAACCACACACAATCTTTTATCCTCCTCGCTGCTCATCACCTCACAGTGCTCACACCTCACTCCTCATTCCTCACACCTCACCTCTCACCTCACTCCTCACTCCTCACTCCTTACATACAATCTACTCCGTACATACATTTGTATCCATCTTCATACAAACCATACTATTCCTATCTCATCCAAGCCAGCCAACCATACAGAGCTCGCTGACGTGAGGTCCCATGAACGCATCACAAAATGCAACTTTACTTTGATGTTGACCTTATTAACCTTTATTATTATTAATTTCCAATACTTGTTTGTCTTCAGATCCAGATCTAGCCTCCTCCTTCTGTATGGATGTACATACAACCCATATACGTACAATTCATACATACCCGTGGACATACATACACTCATACATTCATACATTCATGTCCATGTTTGCTCATCCATACTTACCCATACTTGCCCATACTCGTCCATACTTGCCCATACCATACTTGCCCATATTTGCCCATACTTGCCCATACTCGTCCATACTCGTCCATACTTGTCTCTCTACCTGCTCATCATATACCAAAAGCAATTGAAACCTCTCAAACCATAATATCATTCCAAACTAAGGGTCTGATATCCTCAACTCCTCCCATCTACCTAATAGGTAGTAGATACGAACATCCTCGTACGAGCTACGGTAGATTCACCAATCTGTACCCAATACATACATACATGACTGCGACCACCCAGTCACAACTTCCAGATTATTACCAAACTCACGACTCACACAAATCCGCAACCACTTCTCATATTAAACAACTCAAATATTTAATCTTCTCGTAATCTTTCTTCTAATAATCTTTTTCTAATAATATTTCCCGCGCCCGGACCTAACTCGATACATTCTCACCTCCGGTTTCGAGTTTCCTATTTTTACACTATTCCGTCCTTGAACATCATTGCGTGAACAGATTCTACGGTAGCAAACAACGTGCGACGTCGAATCGACTCGCTCAAAGTCATTTCGAAACTGAACCTAGTAACAGCGACAGGCGCCACCAAAATTTGCAAGAGGACCGACGACCCTTCTTCCTTGTCATCAGCCCCGCCCACAACCAATTGGTGCTCAATCCAAAAGTCCAAAACATCTCTGCATATGAATGCATAGTGAGTCTGAGGAGTGTCGGCAGCCGACGAGCATACCTGGCGATGTCACAGCTTTCGCAACAGGCCGAAAGACCTTTTGATACGCATCTACATTACCTGCCACAAGAAAGCCCCACTGCTGGTCGCACTCAACTTCCTCACTTGGCAAACAATTCTTCGACGGTCTTGGAAACGCGCAATAGGTACGCTACTTTCATTCAATCTTGAGCCGCTTCTCGTTACGGGCACTTACATACTTGTCCTAGGTCCCTGCGCAAGGCTGCTCCCA
This sequence comes from Monilinia fructicola, assembly GCA_008692225.1. NCBI lineage: Eukaryota > Fungi > Ascomycota > Leotiomycetes > Helotiales > Sclerotiniaceae > Monilinia > Monilinia fructicola. The sequence goes on along the minus strand of VICG01000001.1, from coordinate 2,348,490 downwards.
GTCCTCTACAAACAAGTACCACTCCTAGATCACCTTCAAGTAGTGTCACTCCAACAAGAACTGCATTTCCTATGAGAGGTTCTAAGGATCAACACGCCTTCATAAGTACGAGAGAAAGTCCGAGTTCTCTGGAGGAGCCTCGTTCGCCGAAAGAGCGCCTTGATGATTTATTAGCGACCGAGAAGGACTTTTATATCACTGAAGAAAGCGTCAAACCGCCGAAGATACAGGGCAATTCGAGGTACTTGTTAATCTCACGTGTATAATCAATCTACTCACTCGACACCAGATTTGGCCGACCATTACAGGAAGCAAGTTCGAATGCAACCGTACGAAGCGTCTCAGATCCTGTCCTGACAAACGTGGGTTCGACCTCACCTACGGGTAAACCACCCACGATGGCAACTGCTACACCTGCCCATCGTGTCGAGATGGGTCGACAACCTCCTCGAACTTCATCAATTGATTCCGCTATTTCTTCAATCTCGAGCGGCGGACATTCGTACAAAAACTCTCAGGACCTGAAAGGCTTGAGCCCTCAATTTGATGTTGCACAACTCATTCAAGCCGCAGGGTCGCCCGAAGCGGCTATACAATACTTGGTCAAGGAAAAGCAATCACAAACCGCACAGAATTCACAATTATGGCGTCTAGTGGATAAGCAAAGAGCTATGATCTTGGGTTTGAATAAGGATCTTGAGCGAGCTCTAAAGGATAAAGAACGATACAGGAAAAAGCTGAAGGAAAGCGTCACACAAAATGCTCATCCGTCACCTGTTGATTCTACACAAGGTCCAATGTCAGAATCAGGGTCGGTGATTTCAGAATCAAAGGTCGCCGATATCTCAGCCCAAAAGAGTATTGACGGGTATTTGAACTCTGATGGATCATCAAAGGATGGTTCCCATACGCAGAATTCACCCATGGGTGTTGCTTTAGCGCCCTATCCAACCACCCCTCCTGTGGCAGGAGCTCAGTCAAATATGGTAGCAGCGGAGCATAAGATGCCTTCGCCGACTAAGCATGCATTCCAACAATACAATCCTGAATCTCCCCCTCTCGGATTCGAGGCATCTCAACTTCAACGGAAGAACCAACCGGTGACCACCGAAGTACCATATAATGCAGCCGTGCCACCTTCGAGAAATCTTCCTTCGGAAGCCCCACGCGGGCCACCTCCAAGCTCACCACCCCCTCCTCCCATCTCATCGCAAGGCCCCCCATTAGCTATCGTGGAATCACCGCCCAAGGTCGATCGTGGACCTCCCAAATTTCCACCACCGAGGAAAGCCCCTCCAGCACCACTTAATCTTGGCAAAAAGACCGGACCCAGTATTCATTTACGCCAGGCTTCGGAGACAAAAGAAGAGACTGATTCGGACTATGATGATATACTGGAGGTTGAAGAGATCCCAACATTCACCGAAAGAGGCCGACGGAAGACTAGAGAAGAAGATGACAGGGTACGAGAGCTTGCAGCGGCTCAAGATGCAGAGGCAAGGAGCCTCTCGAAGAAAAGTTCGAAAGGCAGTGTGAAAGGAACGCCAAAATCATTGTCTACGCTTCAAGAAGTTATACCAGCGATGCCTTTAAGTCCTCGACCAAACTGTGCCAATTTCACCACCAGATGCTCATTTACGGACTCTTTCCCCACAAGATGAGAGTACTGGTTCCTTGGCGGGAATGTTGAGTGCATCAAAGTCCCCTTCACTAAAGAAAGTAATGATGTCACCTCCATTGATGAGCCCTGGTCTCCCGCAGAGTCCAAGGCCAATGGGTATATCCCCGAGAACCAACTCAGCTCAATCGTCAATGGCTTCACCTCCATTATCAGCTCGAGGCATGGGCGCTTTTCCTGGTGCTATACCATTATCACCGCGAGCTCCACGACAGCCGATCCCTCTCCCTCCAGGTACTCCAATGTCCATCGCTTCTCCTCGTGCGCCCCGAGCGGAGCCTCTTGTTCTAGTTTCGCCACAGCCATTAGTGATTACTAAGCGATCCGAGGAAACTCTCAACACTCTCAAATCTGAAGAAACTCTTGTCAATGAAAGTGTTCATGAGAGACGTCCAAGTGATTCCCCTGCCCCCAGTCATTCCGGTAATGTGATCTACAAAGGCCTTGTTACCGAAGAATACCCAGACTTACTTCTACCACCGAATGCTTTACCCTCAATAGACGTGAAGGTAGCTTCGTCACGTTTGAAGCCATCAAGAGCTAGTCTCATGTTCCCCGCAAATCTTGAGACGGATCCTGTTTTCACGCTTGCAGTATTTGCACGATCAGATGGCAAAGAGTTATGGCGAGTGGAGAAAGATTCCGCCTCATTGGTATATTTGGACCAAGTTTTAAAGCAATGCCCAACTGTCACAGCCAGAACACCCGATAAATATCTTTTCAGCGGCCATTCGCCAGCTAAGATAGACGCTAGGCGTACCGCTTTAGACAATTACCTTGATGAGATTCTTAATACAGAGTTGGACACGGAAGCTGCGCTAGAAATTTGTCGATATTTATCCTCGAATACCATGGAGCCAAATGCTGATGACTTGACGCCAAGTAGCGATACAGGTTCCGAAAGTCCCGTGAAGACTGGACCAGGTGGTAGGCCTCTCAAGAATGGCTACCTAACCAAGAAGGGTAAAAACTTTGGAGGTTGGAAGGCACGGTTCTTTGTGTTGGACGGCCCTGTGTTCAAATATTACGAGTCACCTGGGGGGCCACATCTCGGAACGATTAAACTCCAGAGTGCTCAGATCGGAAAACAGTCGCAACAAGCTGATGGCTCATCTCCTTCTCGGGACTCTGAGGACGTTGACAATCAGTATCGCCATGCCTTTTTAATTTTGGAGCCGAAGAGGAAGGATTCTTCTAGCCTCGTACGACACGTTCTGTGCGCTGAGAGCGATAAAGAGCGTGATGAATGGGTCGAGGCTCTTCTTCAGTATGTCGATTATAAAGACGAGAGTTCAAATCATACTCGCTCTGGCTCAAGCATCTCTCATCCCCACAGTAGGAGGAAGGGAAGTGGCCAGGGGAAGATGAGTGAGGGCAGTAACGATTTACGCGCAGCTGGTTATGATGCAGGAAAACAAGGTACCGTTCTCCATGGATCGAGAATAAAGAACTCGGGCACGCCATCACCCCCAACTTATGGCCACGAAAGAGATCCAATGTCACTACCACAATCACAATCGATGAAATCGATTTCGGGCCCGAAGAATGCTCACCCAATCCAGGACGCAGGTTCGTGGGGAAACAAGCCAGGACCATCGGCCCCAGATGAAAAGGTTAAGCAGAAAAAGAGGAGCTTTTTTGGCTTTGGCTCAAGACCAAGGCCGTCAGCAGACCTTCAAGATATGACAGTTAACGTCTCAAATCATAACCTGTCACAGATGGCATACGAACAGCATGGTCCGATTCGACCTGTTTTTGGGGCCCCATTAGCAGAAGCGGTGAGGTACAATCACCCGGCCGACGTTCAAGTTGAGCTTCCAGCTGTCATATATCGATGCATTGAATATTTGGATGCAAAGAATGCAGCAGGTGAAGAAGGAATTTTTAGATTGAGTGGATCCAACATCGTCATCAGGCAGCTTCGGGAACGTTTCAATGTGGAGGGAGATGTCAATCTGGTTACGGATGATCAGTACTATGACATACATGCCGTAGCCTCTCTATTGAAGTTGTACCTGAGAGAACTGCCAACCACTATTTTAACTCGCGAACTTCATCTCGAATTTATTGCTGTCACAGAGCTTCACGACATAAATGAAAAAATAAGTGCTCTCAATGGTCTGGTCCATAGGCTACCACGAGCAAACAACATTCTGCTTAGATACCTTGCCGGGTTCCTTATCAACATCATCAATCATTCAGACACAAATAAGATGACTGTTCGAAATGTCGGTATTGTGTTTTCGCCAACCCTCAACATCCCAGCTCCTGTGTTTGCGCTCTTCTTGCAACAATATGATGGTATCTTTGAGCAGGAACCTGATGACCATGAACATCGACCAGTAGAAGTAACAGTCACTGCGCCCGCTTTGTCTCCGGAAGATATTCGCTCTCCCCGACGTCAAAAGTTCCAACAGGACCTCCCGACTCCCTCCTTTAACCAGCAATCTTTTGGTCAACAAGGCCCAGGATTTGCCGGTTTCAACACAATGTCTGGGCCTGAGTATGGTGGTCGGGCAAATACACTAGGAGCTCCATTCTATGATCAAAGCCCAGCCTCCAAAACCAACAGGAGAGAAAGTAGCATGTTCAGTATGGGCATGGGTTTAGGCCAGAAAAGATCCGCCAATAAACTGAAGGAGAATGATTCTCGTGAGTAGTACAGGCAGTTTCAAGTGATAACATATACTAACGGAAGAACTTAGATCTAATAGACGAGGAATCATTCTTTGATTAGTTGAATATCGATTACTGATCAAACAAACATCTACGACTTCGGACAGGTGCCCTAGGCGTACTTATAATTACCAAGACGCATACACACAATACAACGTGACTGTAATAATAATGCCGACTTCATACACCTTGTCTTCCAAATTTGCAGGTGCAGTGTTAGCAAACCAAACTTTCATGCTTTTTGATTTTTGCATATTTATCATGCATCCACGCCAGCGACGTCGAGAATACGAACATATTCAAAAAATTACAAGCATTAAATCAAATTGTTTGGCATATCGGTGGAAGGAAGGAGAGAAGGTTATACCCAAGGTTTTTTTTTTCTATATCTCATTTTGCATTGGATCCATTCTCGATCAGGTTTTTGATACCTACTTTTTTCTACTTTCGAATGAAATTTTCAAAGACGACCAACATATGTTATGGGTCGAATCAAGTTTTAGCATGCGTGCTTGGGTTCTGCGGGGACTTGGACCTGGGCCTGGGAGTTGGAACGGGAATTTATATGATGTGAGGGAATGATTGGAGGATGTGAAGAAGTAAATGAGGTTGGAGGGGAGTCAAATTCAGTGGATGGGCCACGTCTTATGGATTGATGAATGGATAATGGAAATACCAAGAGGGTTCTGGAATGGACGATGTGGGATGGGAAGCAAAGCTTCAAATGGTAGATAAGCTGGTGCTTTGCAGAGCGAAGAAAGATCAGACTTTATACGCAGAGTACTACCCAGCATGATAAAGAGATGACGTAGATAATGATACTAAATCCTGATTGAATTGAGACTCGGTTGCGACATACATTGTTCCTACTTTGTAAGTGCCTTTCCTTTCTTCAAGATCCGGAAGGATCTGAGAACCCTTGTCGATATTTCAGTTTGCGGATACACTCGGCAGTATTGCAAGATTGGGGAAAAATCTTTTGTAGAGATTGGAACCTTTTTATTTGTATGTGTTTATAGTTAAGTGTGATGTATGTATGTATGTTATGTATGTTATGTATGTATGTATGTATATATGTATATATGTATGTATGTATATATGTATATATGTATATATGTATATATATATAATATATAGGATATCTCCTCCCCTCCCCCTTCACACCTTATACAACAAACCAACAAACCAACATCATCTACACCATTCATATTTCCCGACTCGATCAATCGTGGATACGAAGGACAAGGACAAGGACAAGGAGGAGGAGGAGAAGCAAGCTATAATTGTAGAGTAGAAGATGCGTTATCTGTTTGTAGGGAGGGAGAGGGATGAAGAGAGAAAGAGGGAGTTGTTAGTTGTTAGTTGTTAGTTGTTGATCGTTACTTGTTAATCGTTAATCGTACGGACATCTATCTCATCATGGCCACTCCTCTAGTATAGCTCTGGCTCGCGTGGTTGGTTGGTTGGTTGGTTCTCTGGCTGTGGATTGTTGGGTTGGGTTAGGCTGGGGGAGCATGTATTGGCTCTTGAGGTAAAATCGGAGATGGAGATGGAGATGGGGATGGGGATGGGGATGGGGATGGAAATACCATCTCGATTTGAGAGTTGTGGTTTGTGGATGACGGGTTGGGGTTGGGGATTTATGGATTTGCGAATTTGCGGATTTGCGGATATGATACTGGCAGTGTGTGCGCGGTGATGTGTGTGGGGGGGGGGGGGGTTAGGAGGTGGGGAGGAGATGGATGGGGGATCTTGTGTTGTGGTTGGAGGGGTGGAGATGAGAGGGGGTGGGATGGGATGGCGAGATGAGGTGAGATGAGATGGGATGGGATGGGATGAGGTCAGATTTGGAATTGTGAAGGATGGGATTGTGGTAGATTTGATGAGGTGGGGCGGAGGAAGGAAGTGACCCTGGGATGAGGTAGTGAGTATGGATGAGTGTAGTAGAAACATGGATTCAATGCTTTCAGTGGAATCCCAAAGACGTTGACGAGGATAAGTATATATTTAGAATATTTTTTATTTGTCTTCTCTAGATCAGAGTTATTAAACCGCTATGTGAATGAGAAATAAACGCTGAATGGTATAGATGTCGAAATGAATCGAGAACTCCTTTCCCTCTACTATGCAATGCTTTGAAAATAATACGCTATGCCCCTTTCTACCCGTCTCTTTCTTCTTCGGTAAACAATGTGGAAGATCGAACCCCTGAAAACTTTAAAACCCCCCCCAACACATTCGCCATGGTTCGGTATATCATAATTGCCCATCGTAACCTATGCTTAGAATTTGATATGACCCGCTCAAAAATTAACCAACCGTGTCCCAATATAGCAGCCGAAAATCCATTTCTTTTTCTCTATCGTATCTACCGGTAGATACATTGTCGTACTGTACACTCTCTTCGAAACAAAACAAATTCAAGTCAAGCACAAGGCCATGTTATGTGCTTTACATGACAAGATAACCAAGTCCAAGACCCAAAGCCATCACACCGAGATCAAGCATGCCATATTCGTGCTTGGGTTTCTTGATAGAGTTTCCGTCCGATGTAGTAACTTGAGCCACGGTTGACGAACTGGTAGATGTTCCTGAGGCGGATGGGGTGGCGGTGGCTTTGGCACCTGTGGAAAGGGTTGTTACACTTGCAGTTCCAGTGGGAATTCCAGATGCCGAGGTTCCGCTGGTGGCGGTGGGAGGATGAGCCGGAGGAGGCAGATGCTGAGCTTTTGGAAGAGGAAGAAGAGGAAGAGGAAGAGGAGGATGGTGAATTGGGCTTGCCGTCTTTGCTACAGCCACCGGTGCTCTTGATGGATTGATAAGATCCAGTCTTGTCGCCATAGCTATATTCTGTAGCGCATCCGTAGTCTTGAATTGTGACATTCTTGACATACATGGTGAAGGGAGCCTTTGTGAAATCGGCAGATCCTCCTGCCCACTCACAGGTACCTTGAGAAGCGGGATTGGTTTCAGCTTCTTTGGAGGCGCATCCGACCCAACTTCCCATCTTGACTTGCATGGGGGTTTGGGGGTAGTTGGTTCCGCCAATGGTAAGTGGGTCATCGTAAGCTAGCGTTCGGACGGCTTGTCCGTCAATGTACCAGATGGTTGATTTGGAGGTCCAGTCAATAGTATAGTTGTGAAAGGTGTCGATGGGTGTAGCAACTGATGGGTATTCGGCACGGTTGTAGGTAGTAGTGTTACCCTTTCCGAAGAAGTTGTTCTCGACAACAGTATTGTTGTAACCAAGCCACTCCCAATCGATCTCATCCAGATCATCAGATTCGAGGATGAAACTACTGACGATACCATTTCCTGGCGAGGCTCTAGCCCACACTTCTATGCTACCAAACATGATAAATCCAACGTTGCTGATAGTGGGTGCATCGGTAGCCTTGTTAATGACGAATTTGGCACCGAGTGAATTGTCGTATGTCACGGTGGTTCCTTCTGCTAGCGTCCAGAAATCACTCTTGCCGGCTGTAAAGTCGGTCACTTGACGACCTCCAATGGCCGGGTCTGCAGGGCATTCTACAGGATGGTTAGTCATGTTTGCTTTTCGTCTGGGGTGATTTGACCAACTTACCCTTTTTTGTTGGATCACACTCAGTAAATGTTTGCGCGCTGGCAAGCCCTGAAAGAAGGACAACAGCGGATGCTGATAGTATCGACGAACGCATCTTGTAGCTTGTGATATAGATGATGTGTGAGAGGATATGCTGATTAGAGTACAAAGTAAAGTACAAGACTTCAAGTACGAAACGATGTAGGATGGAAAGCGAATGTGGGTTGAGTTATAGAAGGTTCAAACGAAAGATGAACCTGTTCGATGGGAGGAACCACTTTTCAGGAAGACAGATGATGAAATAGAAAATCAATGCCAAGACGTGGAGAGGAATTCCAGGTATTTAAGAGGAAAGAGGGGATGGGATGCTTGATAAATAAGAAGCAAATATGGGAACAATGAAGCGGGAAGGAAGACTACGGAGAAGAGTACCTAATTTTGGGGATTCCACCTATTTCATTAATAAATTTATTTTGCTCTTCCGCGTGCTGAGTGGGCTGGTAACTGGTGTCAAACTCGAATTCCGGACACACAGCCTTGTCTCTGTAAGCTATTAGGGGCGGCGGGGGGGGGACGTGGTCAAACAAACCTTGTATCATCAGAAGCTAATTCCTAATCTAATTGGTTAAGCGAAGTCTTCAGCATTGTGAATGAAGGGGGCAGGGAAGGAAGCAGGGAGGCTAACACGAGTAATTCCGTGCCATTCCAATCAAAAAGGGCAAGAAATAACGTTGTCGTATTCGCTCGTGACTCGTCCTTATTCCTATTTCTTATAGAGTGCTAACTACTTATAGCAGAGACAATATCCATTTTAAAATTTGATGGTAAAAGTGGAAGAGTGGGAGAAGAGTGGCACGAGTGGATAGCCAATTACGGGTTTGTGATGATTACAGTAAGTACAGTTCTGTACTTTTGGTTATATTTTGTTCATTATGATGCACTGACGCAGGTACAAGTCCCAAATAATGATAAATGACCTGGGATATATGATGGTTATGATCTATCTATCGTATCAATCAGTGATAGAGTAACAAATTGGCACCCATGTTCCCTCGTGTTTTGGTCAAATTCGATACAGGGCAGTCAGTAACTTTGCCGCTCAAAAAAGTGGTCTTTTTTTCAAACTAACCTACTCCGTGTGATAGTTGTTTCCATACGGTATCCACAATATATCGAATGTTTCTTGTGTTACATGTCACCGACGGTTGAAGTGACAATCGTTGATGCGAAGAACGTGTACTTTGCTCATTGACGTATGTGCATAATCGATATCGATCCCATTTCTAAAGCATATAAACTATAACATTTGTATTGATCCTGAGGGAAGATTAGATGACTGGGGTCACTCAGAGATTGGTGCTTGGCTTGGCTTTGGTGGAATATTCTCAGATTCAACCAATCAGGGTTGCTCATTCGTTATAGTGGACGTGTAGTGAAACAGAGGATTGGATTTTATGGTTTCCAGCAAAATGCCACTGCCTGTTGGGGTGCAGATTTTGAAGTGGACCCTAGGTACTTCCTGGGTAAGATCGCTGGTAAGATCTAAAGTGGTAAGCATCTACTGTATACTGTACAGTACAGTAGGGAAGGAGTTCAGGAACAAATTTGATTTAATTGGTTCGGGGGGCCCATCTTGGCTTAGTTCGTATTACTACAAAGCCATAACCGCGGCGGCGGCTGAGTACATCATATGGTACTGAAAAGAAGCTAGAAAGGGGAAGAAGAAGTATTTTGGGAATACATAATAATGTCTTACGAATTCCAAGATTAGTCTCGGCTATGTCACTTTGGACTCGACGTAAACCGAAAAGATTGGTTCGATGTCTCGGTTACTCTTCGCCGAAAGAAATGGGTACCTTTGTGATATGAATAATCATCGGTGGCGATGGTAGATTTTCTTTTTTTTTTCTGAAGATATGAAAAATATGTGTTTACAAGCCATTCTGGAGCCATATTTGTATAAAAGCTATGCATGCCCTTATTGCACTGACTCAAGGTCCACATTTCTTAAGTGGTCTTCGTGTTAAAGGAGATGTAAGCTGCTGAGTGTACTCACATAAATCATACTCTACTAAGAATTTCAAATACAATTGGTCCTCGGTATCTCTCGGCCGCTGCAACATTCTGCAACAATAACACGATGTCAGTCGGTGAAAAATGATAAGGGTGGAGCTATGCTATGCTAAGATCCTAAGGACCTACTCCGTATACACAGATTTGTCTCTCAGCCTTCAGGGTCTTCTTCGGAGCAAGGCAACGGTGCGCAAAAGGTTTCATTGCAGTAACAAATTTTCTTGGCCTAAGCTCTTTGTTAAACTCAGTAACGTCTGAAAAAAGACCGTGAACCCCCTGAGTTTGCTCTTGAGCATTGGAAATTTGGAGCTTTTGTCTTAAGCTTAACTATCATCTGTTGATCAACAGTCCCATTCTCCCTCTTGGCAACGGGGATTTCGTATCGATCATTGGAGATAGAAGTGAGATGAGAAGGTTTATTAAGGATGGAGGTATCATCACGAACTGGTGTCTTCTTTCTTACTGAACTAGGTAGTAATATTGTAAGTCACTCTTGAATCTTGAGTCTTGAGTCTTGATGAAGGGGCTGCGTGAAAGAAGCGAAGGGTAAACCTAATGACCCTGAGGCGCCTGATAGTTTCTTACTTGTCTTGGCATTTCTATCCACACCTTTTGACAACTCACTACCAGCTCCTCGATATTCATAATCTCAAAGCCTACTCTTGCAGTTGAATCATTTATTGGACAGGTTTGTTTACAGCTGAATTCTCTTCCACGCCCACTAGGAGTGCTAATGCGAGTTTGTTTCATCTCGTTTTTGACCAAGATAGAATATCAATGTGCAATTGGTAAACCATTCTGAATTACCGCTTTCGACATCGCGATATCATCCAATCAAGAATGACAATACAAATGGCCAGCGTAAGCTTAACGACGCAAATGTTGAAGAGGTCTTTTTCCACGAGGAGTCCCAAAGTTAGGTCGAGTCAATGTACGCAACTGAGTTTTTCTTTCCAGGTCAGCAATGTTTTGTTATATCTGGAATCGGCTACGACTTGTTTATACAGCTTTCAAACACCGAAGAACTACCTCTCCTTGCTTCGCGATATGGAAATTTGGATTCTCTAGCAAATTTATCTCAACCTAGAAGTTTTTACCCGTGGCTCAGCTTGATTCAGTCACCCGGAAACGAACCGAGCCTTGAAGTAAAATTGAAGGATGTTTCTACCTTACAGCTTTTGTTGCCAAGTGCTCTTTAGTTTACACCTCCAACATTTGATAGAGTTTACTGGATACGCATGCAACTCGTAGTCTTCGATCGCGTCGCCCTGTAACACCATTTCGTGAATGTTCGGTAATCAGAATAGGAAGTTCTTGGCTCTCCTTCTCCCACATGGAATGCTCTTTTGCCTATTCTTTATAATAGTGCTGGTTATCTTCGTGGGGTTGATGATTTGAGAGTTCTCGTTTCATGGTGGTGGGATTGCAGTATGGATCGTTTTCGTAGTTTTTTCCAAGGCTGCGCCTTTTTTTCCACGAGAGTGAAATGCCAGTGGGTAGTTATCCCATTGGTGATTACTTGGCGATTTGGGGGGAGTTACATGTATGGATACATATTCAAAAAAAGCCCCTACCTGCTCCGAAGTTACGCACTGTCCGAGAACGGCTGATGTATTCGTTGATCTCAACTAAGAGCATTCATCTGAAGTGAGTTCACTTCAAAGCCAGCCTTGAGAATCATTGAGAATAACCAGATCAAGGTCGGATCTCACTGAGCAAGTCAACTCAATGATTGGTAGAATTGCATTCAAGTTGTAAAATCTTTTTTCAATATTAGAGGAGTGACGATTTCATGTATCATATGAAGATTTGTTGTTATCCCAATTCATGTTGCATATCAAAGCACATCATTTCATACATGGTGAATTATAATTGCGTGAAATCCTAAGGGGTTCTGTATACCATTGATGTAGTGCTCCTTCAAAAGATCAGATATTTTGTCACTTTGAGCGAAGAAACACCGCAAGTTCATGCGACCAAGTTCATGCGACCAAGTTCATGCGACCAGAATGCACTATTTAGTTGCGCAGAGTAGTTTTGAAGACCGATTGCTTAGGGTTGGGATCTGAGAAGACAGAATCGGAAGAACAAGCGTTCCGTGAGGTTCTTGGCAAAAAAAAGTATTTTTCCTCGCGCAATGTGAAAAGTATACTTACTGTATGCACTCTAATGTTAATTTTACATACCACATGGCAGAGTTCACGCAGAAGTCTCCTCCTGTTCTGCTGCTCAGGGGCTTCCGGTACAAGGATGATGCGATCTGCATGAACTGGGCACGGGAAGCTGCACGGCATTCAATGGCAATGAGCAGTGGGTTTGTATAGCCGAAAAGTTTATATCTCGTATGTGCATGGGGATGATGAATTGGTAGCTTCGTATTTTGCGGGTAGTCTACTGGGATTAGAGATACAGAAGTTTCACCTTCGGGAATCGGAATGATATAATTACCCTTGATACTGTGGAGCGAGGAGATGCTTTTAGGTTCCGCGGGAATTTATGACGTCGCAGTCGATGCATTCTACAGATAACATCGAATTTAGGAGAAGGTCCCCTGAAAAGTATCACAATACACTCGAGATACTAGAATGATATACTCAGCTATTATCTATCATCAGCATGAAGTTCTCGCCTCCTCAAACCGGGTTTGAAATCAATTATTCTCTCAATTTAGCCAGCATCATGGTATTCAAAGCACGGCAGATGATGGAGGTTTTATTGTTATATGATTCAAAACGTTGAACGAGTATCTCTGGAGCGCAATGTTCTGGACGAATCTGGAAGAAGAAAGCCGCTTGTTCGAAAGCGTGAGAAACGCTAGTTCAAGCGTCATCTTGACTAATTCAATATTTCAGATTTAAGTCGAACGAGAACTCAAGGCACAAGAGTATACCTTACAACCGAAATTGAGTGCAAACCAAAAAACCCAAAGAACAAACGCCCATACCACACAGTCATACATTCTCCCTCACAGACTTTCTGCTCCTCGTCTAAACGCCACACTGGTTCTTGGCACATACTTTGATGGTACTCGCCAAGCATTCCAAAGATCGATTAACTCGATCCAAGTTCCAAAACTTCCGAGTACCTACTAGTAACAGCCACTTTCCTTCCGATATCCAGAACGTCAAACATGCCTACAAAGATATATATTTCTCTGAATTTCTCCCCCAGCACCAATACTCCATCCAGCCCAAGCATCTAATCCGATCAGCACACAGCCTTCAAACCCACAAACCAACCGAATCATCAAACCACCTGATCTCCATATCAAACAACCTCCGTCCCATCCCAACCCACCAACTCATCCCTCCGCAACGACTCCCTCGTACCGCGAATACCCACGACAGCAGAATTCGCATACATGAGCTACTATGCACATATCCATAGATATACCAGAAAATATTAACCATGGCATCATCCCGCCTCTTCCCTTTCGGATACATCGAGGGCTCCCGGCTTGGCAATAGTAATAATAGGCACATTGTGAGTATTCATCCAGAACGAACTCCACGACATGGCATTTGACGCCAAACTTGTGGCTTTTTTGATGGATCTTGATGTTCGATACGGGGGAAGATTTCGGGGGGGAGGGGGGGGGAGGACGACACCTCTAACTTAGTGGTTTGAGGAGAAAGGTAGGGCTTTGCTTTAATCTCAGTTGATGATAAAACCGGTCAATCAATATCAGAAATGAAACAGCCATCAAAAATGGTGCCCATCGTAAGGAAGTTGCATTACTAACGCCACATATATCTATTCCCAGAAACTTGATGCTTGTTGTGTATGCCGTACAGAGATTTAGATGGGCACGAGAAAGTGGAGAGTAGAATTTGTGTTGAGGGTTTACTTCTGAGAGATATCTATTCAGAATGTCATTTTCTTGTCTTGAGAAGCCAAGAAATTACAGACATGGATGTTGGATTTCTTCATAGCCAAATTTCACGTTAGCTCCAAAATCCACCATCAAATTGAGCTCCGACGGAGTGATGGTCTTAAATTGCGAAACAAATCTCAAGCTATGGCAAGTTGTTACATGCCACTCATACCTCTTTTCCACTCATGCTGTCTTGATAAGCCCTCGCCAAAACCATTGTACAGTGTCAATAGCAATACTTCTAGTACCATCATTAATCTATAACTCGTGAAAGATACGTCGCAACCCCAGCTAAAAAAATCAACAAAATGCTAGTCCCTACGCTGAAAAGCAAGTCCAATCCAGGCCATCAGAACACCAAACCTATCCCTATGCACATGCATTTGATAGCCGTGATTCAAATGGGGAATAACAGAAGATCTTCGTGAAGGAACACGCCACTATATTACTGGTGGCCTCTATGTCCGCATTTTATGTAGGCATTGGATTTATGCCACTACCACTTCCTCCAGCACTTCTGCCAAATTGTGCCATAATATTCGATCCCTTGGATCCCGTGCCGGTCTTCCTGCTACCCGCAGGTGCTCGCTTCTTCGTAACACCACTGCTTGATCCTGCCTTGCTCGAAGTCGAGCCACCACTCTTTCGCCTGTAATTGCTATATCCCCCACGAGGTTTCGATTTGTAACCATTAGCGTCCTTTCGATATGATTTCTTTGGCAAATCCACTCCAGTGGGTTGTGTCCTTGGAACTTGTGCTGCTAACTCCATTCGCTCATTGAATTTTTGCACCTCTGATGTTGGGAAGTACGGAGAAGGCTCTTCAGATTGGTCCCCATATTCCGCTTCCATTCCACTATCGTCATCTTCACTCACCAAGTTGACTATCAAATGGTTTCTATCCGATTTAAAATTTGGATCCATCATCTCCTTGTAACGCAGTTTCAATGCGTCTAACAATTTGAAAAATCGCGTGCCATATAAACGCACATTTTCTTTGTTTATTCCGGGTATCTGAGACATTTCACCAATGCTTGTGGTCCAGTGAATAGCCATCTGTCTAAATTCGAGCTCTGTGAAATAAGGTTTCCTATGACCATTGTTGTTCCTGGTTGATTCTTCCAATGTCTTGGCTTTCTCAACAAACTCATCAACAACAATTCTATGGGGTTCATTTAGATTCTCCATTTCATCATCAGCCGTGATAGGTGATCCGAGATGATCAACTTGTCTGCCACGGCGCAGACTCCTACTTCTGCCTCTCACCGGCTCGAAAAGCCTCTTCCTCAGAAGTCTCAACACCGTCGGAAGTAGCGAGGTCATCATACTGGGGATAGGTGCTTGGATGAAATTCTTCATCACTAACATCGATGTCCTCTTCGATAAATCGCTCCTTACCCTTTTTACTTCTTTGGGTTTGAGTTATTGGCGAAGTGAGCAACGTTGACGAAGGCTGTGTGTGCTTGTTGACTTTGCTTTCTGTGGTCTTGCCGGAAGTTGGGTGTGGCGAATTGGAGACTTTAACTTGCAAGAGAAGTTTCAAGTTTTTTTGACATGTATTGTTTATACCTTGTACCAAGCTTATGAATTGGTTAGCGATTGCACATAGATCACTTGAGATATTCCACTTACAAAAACAAAGTCATTATGGAAGCCACCCCTATTCTTAACAGAGCGGAACTGCAGACCACCAAATTGAATGAGCTTCTCGATTAGTCGCTCAATCTCCGTTTTCCCCATGCTTTTCAATGAGCCGAACTCATCAAGTTCATCATGCCCCTCAGCTTTGACTTTTGCAGGTGCCTTGCCTTCTAAGATAGCGGAAAAGTGGCCAATAGCAAAATTCCCATCTACTTTACTGACAAGACTAATGACCTTCCGGGCCTCACTACTGAAGTCGCGTTCCTCGTAAGTGTTATTGGAATTGCATGTATCGCACTTACCGCACTCTTCACTTTTGAAAGTCTCGCCAAAGTATTGTAGGAGCTGCACTCGGCGGCAATCGATGCGATTTTCGCAAAATCGCACCATCGCATCCAACATTTGACGCTGCTCGTTTTTAACATCTCTGTCACCATCTCCCTTATCAATCATGAACTTGTGGATTTGAGTATCCTGGAAGCCATAGTAGAGAAAGCATGCTGCCGGATTGCCATCTCGGCCCGCTCGTCCAGTTTCCTGATAGTAACCTTCCAAAGTCTTAGGAAGGCAATAATGAATGACAAATCGAACATCCTGCTTGTCAATGCCCATACCAAATGCTATCGTTGCAACTACAACTTGTATATTTCCTATCTGCCATCGATGCTGGATATCCTTCTTTTCTTCGGGCGTCATGTGAGCATGGAAATGATGAGCTTTAATTCTTTGTTTTTGTAGCTGTGCCGCCACATCTTCGCAATTCTTTCGAGAAAGACAGTATATGATCCCGCTCTGGTTTTTGTATTCTGTAGTAAGCAAAGTCGTTATTTCGCGAAACATCGCCGCCGTTGCTCCTTTACCCGTCTTACGCCGTACCTCATAGTAGATATTAGGCCTGTTAAAACTCTGCTTTAACTGCTCACAGTTCTGCATTCCAAGGTTGTGAATTACATCCTTCTTTACTCTTTCTGTTGCGGTGGCTGTTAAAGCAATGAACGGTACACTGGGATATCTCTCACGAAGGGTATGGAGGGTTTTATAGTCTGGCCGGAAGTCATGACCCCATTGGCTGACGCAATGAGCCTCATCGATAACAATGCGAGCAAGTCGCCTCTTTGCATAGAGTCTATCAAATTTTGACTCGAGAGCTTTACTATTAGTGATCATTTCTGGGGTAACATATAATAGCTGGATGTAATGGTCTGGACACGGTTGGTCCAGAGCACTTAATAGCTCTTGCTTAACTTCCTTAGTTGTTTCGCTGTTAAACAGGTATGCCTGGATGCGAAGCTTCTTGAGATGGTCGACCTGATCATGCATAAGAGCCAAAAGAGGAGAGAAATCACAATTGTGACCCCTTTCGTTTTACCTGAATCTACAACTGCAGGCAACTGATAGCACAGAGATTTCCCACCACCAGTTGGCATCAATATAAATGCATCCCGCCCACTTAAGGTAGCATTGATTGCTTCCAGCTGGTTCGGCCGGAAGCCTCTTAATCGGAAGCGATCTTTCAATGCCCTTTTTACATCACTAGACCAGGGGTAGCGAAACAACCCCGGGTCTGTATGTGAGGGGTCTACCGTTGAGTACATGTTTTTCGTATTATTTGAGTTCGAGGAGCTTCGCTTTGAGGGCTTGGATGAGGTTCTCAATGTGTTTTGCAAACCCGTGTTAAAAGATGATTTTGTGGCAGGTGGCCTGAAATTACTTTGCTCAACCTGTTGCGCGAAATCAATCATAGCTTCATCATCATCATCATCAAAACCCACCGTAATCTTCCTCTACCTCTTCTGCCCGCTCGTCTGGATTCTTGTTAATTGCACAAGCTTGTTCCATAATTTGCCTCTCGTCTTCAAGCAGATCGTTGAAAAACTCCTCATCTGCACCATAATCTGCTGGAGAAGGTTGCCCGTAAAAATTCGGTTGCTTCATGAAAGTATCAGCCCTTGAGTTACTACGAGCGAGCATTGATCGGACAGGCGATACGTGTCTCACAGGAGACGGTGGAGCATAACGAGGCTCCTTTTCCCTTGAAGACCTGGGACTTTGCAAAGCAGATGTTGCGTAGTCCTGCCTAAAGCTCGTTGCCACACCCGATGATTGAGATTTGAGAGGCGGAATTTGGGTTTGAAAAAACAACTTGCCCACTCGCGTTTGCACTCGAGTCATGAGTAGACATCGGAGTTCTTGAAGACGGAATAGCCCCAAAACCATAATTTATTGCGCCAGAAGCATCTAGTAGACGCCAACACTCTTTCTTCTTCTCTGAAAGTTCTCGAGCCAGCACGCGAGACTGTAACTCCGCCTCATTATCCACAATATCTTCCTCTAGAAGAGCCATTACCCGTTGTAATGCAGCAGTTGTTTTTAAAGCGAGATCCTGCAGACCATGCAAGCCATCAGCAAGAGCCTTTAAGCACTTTTTCTGGTCCAGCATAGCTTTTCGTTCGGATATCATGTCTTCTGGAGGGTGTTCGCCATCCTCAAGATATACTTGAAGCGCCTCATTGTTCTGGCTGAGAAGATTTTTCCAGATGGTTTGAAAAGGGCACGAGTGCGGACGGATTTTTCATGTACAATCCTACAACCCTTTTCTCTTCTAATCCTAGAGAAATTGTTGAAGCTTGACTTGAGCCTCTTTGTGGCAAGGCCTGTGGAGCCGTATGCTTGGTGGGAGAATCGCGTTGAAATGGAGATGGCTCATTCTCCAGGCGAAATGATGCATTTTGTGATATTGACTTCAGTGGGCTAGTGAATCTTTTCTTTGCGGGTGTAACTTCAGCGTTCTCGTACTTCTGGTTTGTGGAAATCGCATACATATCTGAAGTGCTACGAATGACTTTTGGTACTTTTATCGATGGCGGACAGGGTGAGCAGCTTACTCTTGTCTCAAATTCTGACAAAATGCCTTCATCGTCCGAGTCCAGTATTTCTTTTTTGGGAACCCGACGTTTGAGAGGCGATGGAGTTTTGGTTGCCCGTTTTTCACAAGACTTCAGTACAGGAGAAGCTCGTACTTGAACCGGTGACAAATGCCGCACACTACGAGGAGTGATACGTTTCTGTGAACCAATCGTAGGGGCCGGGGTCGTTCTTGGAATTGATCTTCTATCCATAATGATATCCTCTGAGTTTTGCCGGCTTCTACTGTTTGTTTTTGCATGCCTGACCTGGGACACCATTTCTCCAATCATATCAGCCTCCTCCAAGCAATTGGATTCGGGATGTTCCTCCACTGTTCTGCGCGGAACGATCGTTCGCTGAGAATCGGGCAAACTATCACGGAATGAGGGTCCTGGTATTTTCCACGTCGTCAATGTCCACAAACGAATCATCCAGCTCATCTTGTACCTCCGTCGCACGTATTGGTACCTTTTTGGATTTTCGAGGTGACTTCGCTATGGATATTTCCTCACTCTTTCTTTTCTTCCCCTTCGATAGAGGTTCCGGTCGGGACGCTGAACCCTCGGTCCACAATAGAGTAGAACCTTCCTCAAAAGCTTCCACGGTACTAGATGAATGAATTGGAGGAACTCCAGCCAGATCGTCACCTGTAAGATCTACCGATTCTACATTCTCGAAATTGACTCTTGATTTTGGTAAGGGTGCTGGGCGAGGTGTTGGGCGAGGTGTTAGACCTCTCGGTTCTCTAGTTGATATGGGGTCGTGAAGGAGTACCTTGAAAAATCAATTAAGGGAAAATCCCGCACATATTATATTCACATACCATTTTCATTGCATTGTAACTTATAACTTCTGGTAAGGGACGAACTGGCCGTGGAAGAAGGGCTTCCAAGTTGCTGATTCTGACTTATGAGACTTGGTCTGGTTGTCTTTCGCGCTGATGTGAGTTTTCCCATTTCCAGGTCTATCGATTCATCCCTAGGCACTGGTTCAGACTGTGTGAGGGGACGAGGACGAGGTGGGCGAGAACTCGCCACAACATTGGAGATTTCTTCGACTCGACGATTTCGAATTGGAGCAAGTTGTGTATTGCTTATTTCGTGCGTAATTGTGTCCTGTTCGGTATTCTCCCAGTTCCTAAATCCAGGTTCAATTGTATCTGGCGATGTTGCGAAGGTACTGCGAGATCCAGGAGTAGTAACTTTGCTTTGTATCAACCAAGTAATATGACTTTGAAGATTATGTCGAGTCATGAGGAGTGAATGAAATACTGGGTTTTTGTTGAATCCATTGGTATCCGATGCCAATTTGTTATAGAGTATGGAGATTTCAAGATTAGACGTAATCGCAGATTATGACAATGATTGTCATAATGTTTATCGGTCATTTATGTTATCGAGGGAACAAACGCGAATTGACGCGTTAAGGTTTAGCGTCATCATGTGACCCCCGCACATGCTTAAATTTAGTAGGTTGCTATCTTCTGATCTCCAGCTGCCATCATTGGCCTAAATCGAACAACAAATCTGCAAGAAAACTTGTATTTGCTTTTTACGACAGTGATATCATGATCAACAAGTCATATGATATGCTTACTACCTACCTATGGAAAGAAACCTATCAACGATTTTTAGCCCCTTTGCAATGGCTTTGGCCTAATCGAGAATGAGGGTGTATAACGATACCATCCATCTTGATAAATTCAAGGAGACCTGTATGCATATGAAAGGTACCCCTTATCCTAGTCTGAGCTTAAGTGTCTTGAGCAAGAACAGATATAACAACAAACGAACATCATGATCTCGGGTCTAGTATAGGCATTCATGGTTCATAAATCCGAAAGAATAGTATGCACATCAACGAGTAGAATGCTACTTTACAATCATCTTTGTATCAAGTGTATAGAAGACAGGCTTCATTCATGAACACGATACACTATCAAATACGAATTGTATTGTAAATACGTTAAAATGGCTGTTTTTGGTGTGAAATTGTGGCCAAATTGGGGGGGGGGGGGGTGGCGAGAAGCCGGGTAGGCGACTCAATGCCATATGTTCAATGGCAAACTTGCCTTTATTTCTCCTAGGTATTTCAACCATCTCAAGTCATCACCGCCATTTGTCTATTTATGTGTGCGGTACATTCTGTCAACTGAGCTACCTGACGAATGTTCGGGAGTCTGCAGTCGCGTGACAAACATGTTTCGAATACTACCTAGTTCTACTGTGTCTCCAGGCCGCTTTTAGATCCTGTCTAAGATTTCGTTTGCACAGGATATCGAGCACCGTTCTAAAGGACATCTCAGTGGATGTATATAATTCCTAGGCCGATTTACCAACTCATGTACTACTGGGGATCTCTGCGTGGAGCGTTACATAGCTCTGACGACGTTTCTCCTTTGACATACCTCCAAGTATTACTCTTTCATGTTGAGTTCACTTCTTTGTTTTTGGATAATATATGGTTCTAAGCAAGAGCTAGTACACTGCATAGTAAAAACACTCTCTCGGTCTATGTGCCATCTACCTCCTCACTGCCTTTTTCACCATTTAAGCATCAAAGTGATAAGTGTCCATGAAATAGCATGAATACCAAATCCTGGCAATGCCTCCATTTCACTGCGAAGGGCAACAAGATTAGTATTGCTTGAATGACCTTATGGTAGAATCATGAAGAAACCAATATATATATTTACTACAGTTTATAAGAATCTGAAATGTGTCTCGGTTTAGGTTAATATCAATCCATGTTCACAATTCCCGTGCGCTTAGCGAGACCACAACTGAATCAACATCTCCAAGCATCTCCACGCTTCCACTACCCGGCTACAATAATACTCTACACAAGATCTCATGGTCATCAAGAAATGCATACCATGCAACCCCAGCTCAGCCCTAAACCTTCAAGACCCTCCTTATCAACCCAAGATCTCCCAAGTTCTCAACTCCAACCCAAGCATCCACAATTCCATCCAGAAACCTTCCACTCAACCCGCTCCAACCAAACTCCCCTCCAACCAAACTCCAACCAAACTCCCCTCCAACCAGACTCCCCTTCAACCCCCCCTCCTCCCATCATCCATTGCACCCCACCCCTTCAGCCTTCCTCATTCCCACAATCCTTATCACATCCCATCCAAACCCTCCAAATCCCCGAACCCAACAGCGCCCCAGTACGTGCACCCAACCTCACCTCACATCACCCATCCGACCTCCCTGATCTTACCGACAACCACGCATAACTCCACAGCCATCTTCCTACCCCTCCCCCACCTTCCTTATCTGCCCTACCCCCAACCCCACCCCTTGCGTCATCCCTTATCTCTCCCCCTTGTCTCCCTCCCTCCTGTTTCCACACCCACCCAACATCCTCCACCAACCCCCCCGAAACATCCCGCACCCCGCAATCCCAACACAAGCAAGCAAGCAAGCAAGCAAGCAATCTATCCAACCCTCACCCAAACCCACTTACTTGCACGAAAACGATCCCTATCCCTATCCCTATCCCCACCAACCAACCGATACACCAACACACCACCCCCGCACCTCAAGTCCCACTCCCACAATCCCCATGACATTACGCCCCGGCTCCTAGTCTAGGTTAGATGGAGAATTAATTACTCGCATGCTCGCTACCTACCAGACAGACAGACAGACAGACACAAGACGTTCGATTCGAGGCGAAAGGCCAGAAAGACCCATGTCAAGATAGGTCAGTAGGGGTAGCAGAGCGTATTTCGAGGAAGGGATATCGACGAATGGGTATGCGTGCGATGTTCATCACGAGATGAACCAGATGAGCAAGTGCGGACTCGAATGAATTATCAGGGCTAGGTACAGGAGGACGGATCATGGCGATGATGAATGAATATGAGAAGAGTTTTCATGCTCTGTATAATTATACTAGGCGGTGCACATATTTTGATATCAGGGAGGATTCTTATGTTGTTCTAATAATATATTCATCCTCCTCCTCATCGATAGTTACATCTCCTCATACATCCTATATACAATAGTCATAACCACCGCCCCCTCCCCCCAACATTACGTTACAACGTTAACACTTGAATCTTTTTGCATCAGGTAAACCCCCACCAGGCCAGGCCCAACATTTTTTCCAACCCCAATCCCAACCCCAATCGTCGACCCATAAAATAAACATGGAGAAGTAAAATAGATATCTCATACATAGATTTCCCACAACTCCTTGCAAAATAGTACCATATGAATCCCCAAAATGCGCCCCCCGTAATTATACCGTGAAACCCGCTCATCCCTCTCTAGCCATGGCAGCCTTCTCTTTGTCTGTAGCAGCGATGCCATGTCTATCCCCCATGATCGTCGTGTGCCCATGTCCCGCCCGCGCATCTGCTTCGCTCCCACTATTTCGGCCACTGCCACTTCCTGGCGCACGCCCCGTTATCATATCCGAGTGTCCGGTAATCATATCCGAATGTTCTGGAATTCCATGACGATCTTCGGGGCTGACGTTGCTCTCCACCATTTCCGGTTCATCCTTCGCCGGTGTCCAGGCCAAGTAATCTCTTCTTACCTCTACGTAATCGTATGCAAATTCTCCGAGTTGATCATCGTCCATTCCGAGGAGTTCAGCTTCCTCTGAGGCACGGAGATGGAGGCCAGGGATGTAGTTTATGGCCATGGCAAGAAGTGCGGAGACGACGAAGGAATATGCGGTGACGGCAACGATGTAGGCGATTTGGATGTAGAGTTGTTTGTAATTGTGGTTGAGCCAGCCGCCGGTAATAACGCCGGTGTTGACACCATCAAGACCGATTATATAGTCTGCGGCAAAGAAAGCATTGAAGATGAGTCCAACGACACCGGCCATGCCGTGCTCAGCCAACACATCCATAGAGTCATCGATGCGGATCCAGAACTTAATCTTGGTGCTGTAATTGCACACGATGCCAGTGACGATACCAAGGATGACAGATGCCCAGGGAGGAATGAATCCAGAGGTGGGTGTAGCAGCTACAAGACCGGAGATACAGCCTGAGCACCAGCCTACCATGGACCTACTTTGGATTAGCATGTGAAGTTTGAGGGATGGAGATGGGGATATTTACCATTTCTTCGCAAGTCTCCAATCCAACAAACACCAAGTAATACTTCCAAACATGGCCGCCAAACACGAATTCCAACAAGCCATCACGGCTCTCAAATTGGCTCCGAAAGCACTTCCTCCGTTGAATCCCAACCATCCGAACCACAGTAAAATAGTGCCCAAAGTGATCAAGGAAACATTATGAGGTCTGAAGTTCAACATCATCTTTTCCTGTCTCTTGCCCAAGACCATCGAGTATGCAAGCGCAGACATACCCGAAACAATCTCGACTGGTCCACCCCCGGCATAATCGAGAACTCCGTACTTGAAAGCCCAGCCATTGACATTCCATACCCAGCATGCGATTGGACAGTAGACAATTGTAGCCCAGAGGAAAATGAATACCATCATCGGAACCAAACGACCTCTTTCGGCAACGGCTCCTACGACAATTGCGGCAGTGGTTGCGCAGAATTGCAACTGTACGCCAGTAATTAGCCATCCATCTATCCTATACCCCACCGCCCACGCCTCTAGATCAATCACATACCTGATAGAAACTGTACAGCAACTCGGGGATGAACGGACTTCCAGGACTTGGCGTGCCCAATGTGTTCATCAAGCCGAAATGGTGTAGGTTGCCAATATACCCATTCTCCGCCGTCGAGCTAAAAG
The DNA here is from genome assembly GCA_008692225.1 of Monilinia fructicola. Taxonomy (NCBI): domain Eukaryota; kingdom Fungi; phylum Ascomycota; class Leotiomycetes; order Helotiales; family Sclerotiniaceae; genus Monilinia; species Monilinia fructicola. The sequence goes on along the minus strand of VICG01000001.1, from coordinate 2,324,337 downwards.
CCAATGAATAACCCCAAAAGTACCACTGGAAAACAGTCACGGAGAAGGAACCCATACACGCCCAGATCATGGAGAGTGCGGACTTTCGACGTGCGAGACCGGAGTAGAGGAAACCCAGACCGGGGGGCATGAGCAGGACCATGCATGCTGATACAATGATGAAAGCTTGGTCACCGGGATCGAACCATTGGTTTAGATTCACGACGGCTATGTTGAGCAGTGGATGTTAGAATTTCGAACATTTTGTATTGTGAGGGAAGGGGGAATTGGGTTTGTTGAAGATCTGGATTGGATAAGAGGATAAGAGAGATCCATGCCATGGGTGTGTAGGAATACATAGGAATGTACAAATTGCGGGAACACAATTTGATACTTGAAGACGAGACTCGAGGAAGAGATGAAAACATACCACTATCACCACCATTTGGTCCTGTGCCATTATAATTTGCTGGAGCTCCAACATAGCCATAATTGGGATAATATTCAACGGCGCTTGACATGGCTATTGACAGTCGAAAGTTCCTTCAATTGACCTTTCCTTCCTGTTATTTTGTTATATTTTGTTTTTTTTTTTTCTTTTCCCCCAAGCTAGATAGATATTCTTCTGTACCGAGATTCGAAAGGGAAATGCCTTTTCGGAATGAAGTAGGATTGACGTAAAGTTGACGTAAGGTTGTTCCTTCTTTGGACGAGGATAGGATCGAGTTGACTTTAGAAGATTATAAAGAGGATTGATATGAATATAATTGATATAAGAAAAGAAATGAAGTTGTTCTGGTTACAACTAGATCGCAAGAATCGATGATGCTGTCCCACTACCGGATCCGGAAAAATCGAGTATAATAGATCGTCCTGGAGAGAGACGACAGAGAGTACGGGAGGAAAGTAGATAAATCAAAAGTTTCTTATGATACCAAGTGAATAAGAACTCGAGATTATTATTCCCAATGAGACTTCAAAATGTAAGTCCGAGTCTAATTCCAAGTCCAAGTCGAAGTCCAAGTTCAAGTTCAAGTTCAAGTCCAAGTCCAAGTCCAAGTGTCAAATTCATAAATATATATATATCGATATATATATTATATATATATGTATGGATGGATGTATGTATGGATGTATGTATGGATGTATGTATGGATGTATGGATATGTATACTTTATAGATATGTATACAAATACCAAACAAGCAATATTAATTTCAAATGAGATCCAAAAGATTAAAGAAATATAATCGGTCTGGATGTAAGAAATCGAATAATGAAAGAAGAGAGGCCAAAGGGAATCCGTGAGAAACCGGGACTCTTCTTTCCTTTAGTACTTTTCTATTCAGACTACCTACCCTTGGGTATGGATGGAGCTACCGTCTTTTTCATGTACGGAGCAGCGTTGGAACTATGGTCCACCAGTCCGCATACTAAGTGGCAGCTACAAGTATAACCTTATAATGATGATACCCACCAGAGACCAACCACCTTGTACAGTCCTGAAGAGAGAGAAACGCCAGACAAGCATCTTCACAAAGCTACAGATACCTAGTCATCATGAGAAGGCATGGATATGGATGGACAATGGATGGACATGGTGGATGTGGATGGACATCAATGTGAAAACCCAAGAGAGCGGTCATCCATACAACATCATAGGTATCCACCACTTATCTATCTATCGGGTATTCATTCAGTCATAATTGTCTACGATACATACTAATCCAATCCTCAAAACGGTCAGCCTGTCAGTAGCATCAATGGCCAGAACGAGCCATGCCTCCAACCCCTCGCATCACATTGAACCATTCATCATACCCATCATGGCCAAAGACCACAAACAAGGAAAACATCTTTGGCACCCTGACGCGCTCTTCTTGGGTATAACTGAACTGACACCGTACGTTCTGACTGGTTCCAATGCAATCCGTACCTAACTACCAGGTAGATCTTTTTAGATCGGCGGGCCGAGATATTGACCCAGTCTGCCTGCAAGTCTCGGGCCACTTACCCCTGTCTCTCGCTCTCTTTCTCTGTCTCTGTCTCTCTGATCTTTTGAACTCGACGTGGGATATAGTCGCATGGGCGGAACCGCTCCGAGGCAATCATCCAATGAAAACCACGCAAAGCGAGGCAAAGCAAGGCAAGGCAAGGCAAGGCAAGGCAAAGCATAGAACTATTAGCAAAGCAAAGTAAAGCAAAACATAGAGGTCAATCAACGGCGTTGGATTTACAGGAGCTGGCTTTGGGAGCCAAGAGATATGAAAAGGTAGTGGGAGAGGTAAGAAGATAGATAGATGGTTTGTGACATAAATGACATAAAATGATCTCGGGAGATATGCTATCGGATTCCATTGGTCAATGGTATGTGTGTATCAATTCTTCACCTGTTCAAATTTCAGCCATGTTATGCATATCTCCGTACCAGGTATTGCATTCTGCCCCCCGTCCCCTTCCCCCCCGGGGATCTTTATCCTGTACATCAAATGAAATTACTCTCAATGTGCAGTAGCGTAGACAGTACAGTAGTACAGTAGCTATGTAAGCTGCCCGAAATCGCAGATGTATAGAATAGGTACGAAATACTTTAGATACTAGATACACATGCCACGACTGCCTAGCATAAAGGTAGGTAGGTAGGTTTGTGGCTGGAACCTTCGAAGTTGATATACTTGAGAATCTCATCAGACTGTATAATATTGGGTTGCAATAGTATTACTATTGTTATTATTATGATTATTATTATCATCATTATAATTGTCATACATATCAGTATCGATTCTCTCCATTATTCCGATTTCACCCATTCATAATTCCTCCTAAAGATGCATTTTCTGTCCTTTCAGCCTTGATTTGTGGGGTACATGCAAGTAGGCGTTTGAACAGGACTTACTTGTACAGTAGTACTCTGTAGTCTGTAATCTTTTCCTTGCTCATCCCATGCTTCATGCAGGTGCACAAAAAAATCCCAGAGAGGATTGTGGGCTGATTAGCTTGACTGGTTTGACTAGCTCGACTAGCTCGACTAGATAGAGATTTCTCCGAAAAGTAGGTAAGTACAGTCCCCCCCCCTGAATAAAGGGCAAAAATATGGGTATACCCACAATCTTTTATTTTGCTGGCGACGACGACGCATAGGCCAATCGAAGAATATTCCAGTAGATTCTATTGGCCAAAAAACCTCTGAATTACTTATATAATACCAGTGGGTATATCCATAATTTTGCCCTTTATTCAGGGGAGGGGACTGTACAGTAGGGTGGATTACGGATGGATTCATTGATGGGTGGGTGTTTGGATGATGAATGGACGGAGTGCTGTGTGAGACAGTGAGAGTGAGTCGTGTCACTCGTGTGAGAGACTAAGAGTTTAAGGGTCTTCAGTTTGGGAGAAGTATTCGAAGGCTGAAATCCCGAACAATCTAATGATAATTGAAGATTTTCATAACCATTTGATTTTTTTTTTTAAGTTTGATTGCAGATTGGGATTGAAACCCAATGATATATTAAAAAGTGTGATTTCCTATTATTATCTTTTCTTCTTTTTTTTCCGCGAGATATTGATGTTCATTCATGATCATACAATGAATCGCAAGACATATCACATACCTACTTGGTAGTCTAAATCCAGATCAATCTCTCCTCCTTCTCCCCCAAGTTCACTCTTCACCCACATCCACGCCCACACCCACACCCACACTCACGCCCTTTCATCTCCCCAGTTTATCGTCAACATGCTTGTAGCCTCGTTTTCCCTTCGTGAACCCCCCGCTTGTGGCGCTTGCGAAGTGCTACTGTACTGTAAAAGAGTAGCTTACCGGTATGGTATTTAGTTGCTTTTTATGCTGTATGGGGGCGGCATGTGAGAGGGGATGATGAAATGGATATCGTGATTTGTCCTTTAACCACTTTTTTTTGTTCATGACTTTAATGTACAAGTACAGATACAGTATAATACATAGTATCGTAACATTGATGTACAGCAACGTGACAAGCATATTCCAATCACCCCTTCATCTTCGGTTAAGTATTTCCATCCCTCGCCTAGTAAGTGCACTCACTGTATGTACGTATTCATCTCATCTTATCTTATTGCTTCAAACCATCTAACCATCCGAACTTACTCACATCTATATCAAATAACCTTAACCCAAATCTATTTCAATCTGAAATTATTACAATTTTAATAATACCATCCTCATCCATGACGTATGCCCTATGCCCAATCCCAATCTCATCCATCCATCCTCTCTCCATTGACAACCCAGAATCTCACCCCAAACCCGAATCCTCGTCTCAAACCCTTCCTTTCTTGACTTCTTCAAATTATCAACAGAACCCTTATCTCCCTTATCTCCCCTATCCCGCTTTAACCCAAGCCCCCCTAGTCTTATCCCTAGCCTTATCGTCGTTGAAACCAGCCAATGAAAACCCACATTACAAAAAGTCTTGACATCTCCTATCTACCAATAAAAATCCCAAGATGCTTCTTTATCGGCCGCTTGTTATCTTTCATCTTGGCATCGCTCAGAGTTGTCTAGCGGCTCCGCTACTCGGCAGTACGAATATAGATTCTGTGGGTACTGTGGATCTGTCCATGGAAGGGTTCTAGAAGTATATTTAAGCGAGTTGTTTAGCGGAGGTCAAGGCCGTATTCTTGAGGATGTGTAGAGGTCAAAGCTTCTTCTTCAATCCGTGATCTCCCGATGTGGGATGCGAATTTGGATATTAATGAATAGGGAGGGAAGAGAGGCATTGCTTTGATCTTGAGTTTCGATCTATTCTCTTGTTGTGGCATTCATGCTATCCAGAGTATTGATGGAGAGATAGGACTCATGGGAGGTTGGCTCATTGGAAGAATTCAATATTTCAGATATGATGCGCTTGATAGGCAAGTTGTGGCGGTATGAAAGCTGTCTTGAGAGTCTGTGTTTTGTGGCTGGGTTGGCGCTTGAGAATAGGTAGTCAGTCACCTCTTCGATACGCTTTTAGAATCTTAATCGTATCTGAGGGGAGAGAGCGCTGAAAGGGAGGCCGTGAAGAGATAAAGGGAAACGACGGCGCCTAGGAAACCCTCGACAAAAAAATGGCTATTCAAAGCTTGGAAACTCTAACAAGTTTCTGCCATTAAACCATTCACATCGAATAACCGAGGCCCTCCTAGTGCGTATTCGTCTTACAATAGTCATTTCAACACCATTTGAAAGAACCTTCTCTAGCTTCTCCTCCCAGTTATCTCGGCTTTCTCATGCAAGTGCTTCCAAGTAATTTTTCGTACAGTTTCATAATCTTCCTATCTCTTTTTCCGTTAAGTCGCCCATATTACCCAACAAATCCCCCTCAAACTTCTCCTCTTTCATCGTCTTACAATCTTGCTTTACAAAAGTGCTTTATTCATTCCCCTAGTTGGGAGTAATCAATCTGACGTAGCATTTCCCCTTACTTCTCTGGTGTCATTACTCAGAATATTGGCTTATTCGTTGAATGAGAAGTATAACGTTGTGCATTGCATTTCATCTCTGCCGAGTGGAGTTTTGAGGCATTTCCTTAATAAGGATATGACTGACTATTCTTGGTCCAGTCATCATTATAAAATTGAACAAGAAACAGATCAGCTATCCGGCCGATCTAGTACACCAGATCTTGATTTTTTAGTGCAGGCTACGCTGGATACCTATCTTACTATCAACCCGCGAACCTGGAGGTCAACGGTTCTGTATCCGATTCGCGAGAGTCCCAGGGGCCAGGTAAGTCGGGCGGCTTGTAATATCTGGCTATATGTGAGTGCAAGGGGTGCTTTTCTGGAAATTCTGCTTTGCATCATATGTTTATCGTGAATACAATAACAAGTTGAAATCAGATGTACCGCATGTGGGTTTGATAGAACAAAATAGAAACGCACCATGAGAAACTTGCATGCCTAATCAGGAGTCCGTTTTCTACGAAATCTAAGAAAATTATGGCTAGATTATGGCGAGAATGAAGCAAGTGCAGCACACCTTACTCGACACTTACCGAAATCGGCAGTCTTCACGTGCAGCAAGCACTGCATCTCGACGTCAAAGGCTGACTAACAAATCTTACTCCAAGACAACCACATCAAATCACGTTGACTGGCACCTTGAAGTTTCACAGAACTGGGTGAATATTGTGCATACTAGCCTCACCATTGGGTAGTACCTGCATCCAGTGACCAAAGCCGTACGATTTAAGGATCAAGCCATCATGTGTTCTCGGCGGAGCAACGAATGTTTTCCGATACAATGTCGGACGATTCTTCCATTATCAGCCCTTCGCACATTGTCCGATTTTGGGTTGATATCTAAAGAATGTACAATTTGTATTGGTTCAAAAATTGATACTTCAAGTAATATATCGGTGTGTTGATACTGTAGTCAGTCACTCAGTACATATTGATATCACGAAGATTGGTATTGATATCATCGTGGCATATACAACCAACTTCTATGACCCACTAGAATTCCACTCGCTATTGAAAGTCGATTACCTTAACGACTGTTTGTTAACGTCACGGTTGATATCCATCAGCTAAGCCCTTCAAAATGACCTCAAATTCCACCAGTCCTACCAACCCCATTCCACTCGTCGACTTCTCTCTCTTCCTCCACCCAACATCCACTGTCTCTCGTCTCGAAACCGCCAAAGCCCTCGTTGACGCCTGTCGTCGCGTCGGCTTTGTGTACATCATTAACCACGATATTCCCTCCTCATTGCTCGAGCAAGCTTTCGCAATCATGAAGAAATTATTCGATCTCTCGCATGAGGAAAAGATGCAGGCGGAACATCCACCTGGGCCAACGGTTCATAGAGGGTATTCTTATCCGGGGTTGGAGAAGGTGTATCAGGTAATCAGCGATGATATTGAGTTGGGGGAGAAGTTGAGGGGAGTGAAGGATTGCAAAGTAGGCTTATTAGTTCATGTCATCTTACCTTGGTTTCTTATATTGCAGCTAGAATTGGATGAATGGAGGTTCTTGATCAGGTAGTATTGGATTGGATTGGCGTTGTGAACTAATGAAATGGAATCACCCAGGAAAGTTATGAAATCGGCTCCGAGAAAAATCCCTCCCAACCCAATATTTGGCTTCCGGAAACTACCCCTTCCAAACTTCCAACCCTTCATGCAATCCTTCTACCATCGTCTCTCGTCTACCGCGCAAATGATACTTCTAGCGCTGGGTACAGGTCTTGAACTCCAAGACCCATCTCTCATCGCAAATTTTCATTCCGGGCACGGTAATCAACTCAGACTCTTACATTACCCACCAATTCCGGCATCTGAAGTTGAAAAGGGACTTGCGGCAAGAATGCCACCGCATAGTGATTGGGGAAGCATTACGATGGTATTCCAGGATGAATGTGGAGGGTTGGAAATTGAGCATCCAGAGAGACCTGGGGTGTTTATTAGGGCGGATCCGGTTAAGGATGCTATTGTAATGAATGTGGGGGATTTGTTGATGAGGTGGAGTAACGGCATGTTTCTCCCTTCTTGTTCTTCTCGATCTACTGCACTATATCTATATCTACATCACATCACATCACATCACGAGGGAAAATTTGGTATATTGACTATTTGATATGACAGACGATCTCAAATCCACACTCCACCGTGTCGAGTTACCTCCACTGGCCTCCCGTTATACGCTTAGCGAGGAAGGAGAAAGAATAAGTCGAGCTCGTTATTCGATTCCGTATTTTTGTGCGCCGGATACGGATAAATTGATTGAGGTTCTTGGAGAATGTGTAAAGAATGGGGAAGAGGTAAAATATGATCCAATTGTAGCAGGAGATTACTTCAGGATGAGGGGCGCATTGCAGTACCAGAGTTAGGGAGCGCATGATAAGGTTAAATAGATGATGAGAGAGAGTTGCTCTGAGGAGCATGGGTTACTAGGGATAAGATAACAGGCGACTTTGTACGAATGCTCATCGCTTGGCTACTTGATTACACGGTCTGAATAATCATGCTGCGTTTCCCTCTACGCCATACAAGATCAGGATAACTTCGAGGAATAGCTCAAAATTGTGGGCTATTCCTCGATGCCATATTCATGAATCGACAAAAGCAAGATGCATAAAGTTCCCGCATCAAATCCAGAGTAACCACTCAACAGAGATCAACACCCTATCTCCGAAGTACTTGAGAACCCCCAAATCGTCGAACACTAGTGAACTATAAAACTCCAGCTGTGCACGAAATCGCACTCGCGAGTATCAAACCTACGTGACACAAACGCCTAAAAATTCAACAAGACATTCCTTCACAACACAGCACATTAATATCTGCAGCATCACACCATTCCATCCTAATAAAAATGTCTCGTTGCAAATCCCATCGCCTTCTCCTACTTCAGATTTACCCATACATGCACATCCGCACATCACCTCCAAACCGTTCTTGCCCTGCCCTCTGCAAATTTGCTGCACGTCTCAATCCCCGCCTTGAACGCTGTGGCTCTCACTCATATATTATATATATATACACCCCTCCCCATATCCCCCCTCCATCCAAACCCAAGCCCCCCATGAATCTCCCACGACATCACACGCCCAGCACCTTACAAGCCAAGCAAGATCCTCGCCCAGCAAACTCCCAGCGCAGAAATCTCCCCTCATACACAGATAGGTTAATAGATATAGAATCCCAGCATGCATAGCGCTTCTTTCACAAGATCGTAGAGAGAAAGATATCCTACATACATACATACATACATACAGTTACATAGCGCAGCGCGTCCTCCGCAATATCCGCAAGATGTTCCAGATCGCCTGATGTGCAACATAGCGATTGAGAGAGTGGACGGACGCATGCATGCATGTATACATTCAGCATCGGTGCATATGCGGCAGGAAGGCGCAGGCAGGCTGGGTGTAACTTTTGGGGGTTGGGAAGGGGAGGCTGGCTGTAGCCTGTGGGAGGTTCGCGAGGTTGGGATGCACGTGGGTGTCGGGGTTTGGAGGGGTTATGCGGAGATCGATATGAGCCGTGATGTTATTCTGGGCTCTGCGGAGGTTGGTTGTGATGATGGTGATGATGGTGATGATGGTGATGATGGTGATGATGGTGATGATGGTGATGATGGTGCGTTATCAATGTGTGATTGTTCACCATCACTGTTAAAGCTGGAGTTCCTATTCCTCTTTGTTTCCCGGCGAGGAGGTAATTGGAGTTTCCACGTCTTTCTTGTGTATGTTTGTTACCACTTGTACATCTTAGATACGTATCCTGCCAATATCAGCCCAACATGACTGCCTCACTCAAGATTACGAATATAAATATACATCTCTTCGCCATCTATGATCGAGCAATCGCTCGAGTGCTTGCGAGGCAAAAGTACCATGGAAATTCCAACCCTATCGCAGCAGCTGTCTAGCCACCGGGTCCCCACCCCCCTCTCCTTTGTGCATTTTATTCTTTTACGTGAGTTACTACCGATGTTGAAGCCATGACTCAAGCCTAAAAGACGTCTGGTTTATCCACACAAGTCTCTACAGCATGTATTTCCACCTCTTAGCAAAACATCCCGGCACGTTCCTGGCAAAAATTTCCAAATGGCCCAATTTCGCTAGAACTTAGCCATGACGGGTAATCGTCACATATGAGTTAAACTTGTTAGACTGTTTGCAAATACGCGATAAATTCCACCTTTAAACCAACAGACACATGAACAAAACTGTCAGTGGCTTCCTAAGCATCTGCGCCAGCAAGTTCAAAGCCAAGAGAAGAGAAATAGTACCTATCTGGCATTCACAAGGAAGAATCCGCATAGTACCATGTCTTGACTGGCCATTGCTGGCCAATGATCCGGCCGTTCATGCTAAGAAATGACGAGTTTCTAAATTCTGCTATATCGGATCCTACGCTCCGATCACCTGAAGCCTTCGTCGTGAAAGACGTCGATTGTTGGAATCACTCACTCCTCCAAGACAACGACGGTAAGGAGCGGACTGGGACCTACGCTCTGGGAGATTCACTCGATCGTATCATCTTTGATACCTGAGTGATGTATATTTGGGAAGATCTTTGGAAACCAAAGAGGCTGGAGAGAATATATTCCTCATCATATCTCCAAGACGCTTACCTCTACTTACCCCGTGAGCATTGGATCCCGATACCAGCCCGCGTATAAAGCTAGAGCTCCAGTCTCAGATAGCCAACTCTGCCCTCCCAGAAGCATGCATACGCATGTGACTCAAGCCTGCGGTCTACACCAATTCCTCGAGCGCTTTGCCCCAGAACAAATCAAGACGTACAGCAAGTTCGTCGAAGCCAATTCGATGATAGACGTACCACTAAAATTCGCCCCACCTTTTCGTCAGCCGAAGAGATCTTGGGGGGGGGGGTCTAAGGCTTTCTTCATGTCAATATTTGAGAGCATATCTTAACATCTTAACAAAACTTCGCAAATGGCATCCGAATGTCCTAGTGCGATGAGCCCAGTAGTTCTCTCAGGCGGCGTGGTACTCGATGGAATTTTATGCCCAAAGGCACAAACATCGGTGCGTCTGGATGGGCCATCAGCCACGATGAAGAAGACTTCCCGGGTTCATTTGTCGCTCGACCCGACCGATGGACAATGCACAACGACCCATTGGAAGGTATGGATGAGCAAAAGAGATGTTGGAAGATGAAAGCCACTTGTGCTTTCAGCCCATCTTCTCTCGGAGCTGGTAGGTGCGCGGTTCGGAAGCTGGCTATGTTGGAAATGTCGAAGCTTGCCGCGCGAACACTGTGCCGTTGGACATCAAGATGCCAGATGGAGATGTGGCGGGCGAGGGATCGCGGGACATGGGATGGGGTTGTGGTCTCTACCAGAAGTAATCGAAAGAGTAACCTTCCAGCTACTATCAAAGCAATCAACAGCATCCCAATTTGCAAGTATAGAAGAATTTCCCTTCAAACTATGATGTGATGGGAATGTCCCTCGCTTTGCTAAAGATACGTCGACAGAACTAGTGGGGAAACGCGATGCGCGGAGTTTCGTGACGTCTTTTGCCGATGTCCCATCTTTGAATCTGGTGTAGAAAACTTATTATTGGTAATGCCAACCGCCGGTGAACCTAACATTGTTATATGCGGGAAATGGTAGCACAGTAGCCTCAGTGCCGTCGAGTACCACCCGGAGTACCTATCTCCTACCTCATAGTATCAACCGCATGATATTGATCTGACATCCATCGCATCTGTTCATGCCATTCACATCACATCACATCACATCATCATCATCATCATCATCATCCCATTAGTCACGTCACGAAGCGACCCCTAAATCAAATTTACCACTCCCACACGCATGCCGATTACTTACTTCATGCACATATACTCCGTATAACAAAAGAAAGAGCTGCCAGGAAAGGACAAAAACTCCAAACCCACCACCCCGTTCTTCCAAGTCCCCAACGCTCTCCAGCTTATTTGCATATTGCCAATGCTACCCAGCTCAATGAGGAACAGTGAGGGTACATCGTTACACCTGCTGCACGTCGGCTACATCGATGCGAAGAGCAGAAGCCAACAATTGGCCATGAATGAAGCCCTTCACCCACCCAGGATCTTGACATCGTACCTGACTGCCTCTTCGTATTTACCATGCCCCCTCTTCCACCATGGTCAACACAGGGCCGCGACAGAAACATCATTGTATTTAAGAACTGCTTCGACCCTCTCCCCCCCTCATCATTACATAGAGTCCACAAGCACAGCATCCATCAATTGAGTTCCAAACATGCATCCACATCCACATCCCACCATGTATACCCAAAGCCTCCTCCTCCTCCTCCTCCTCCTCCTGAGCACAGCCTCATGCACGGCCGCACCTCCCACCCCGCCAATCCATCACGCCACTCCCAGAATGCGACGTAATCCCAACATGGGAAATGACCAACTTCCTCTGGTACAACTCCCCCCACAACCTAGACTGCGCCAACCCAGTCGACGTCCGTAAGTACCCAGCCAAGCGACGTATCCACCCCCCTTCACACCCAGACCGAAACCCAAACCGAAACCCAAGCCCCAAGACTAACCCCCCCTCCCCCATCATCCAAAACCTGCATCACCTCCCCGCCCCCCAGCAGCCCCCCAAACAGCAACAGCAACCTCTCGCTCCGCGACACCTGCAGCACCAACGGCTACCCCACGGGACTCCTCCCCCGCAACCCGCGGGCTACAGGTCCCCAGACAGCATCGAGCTATCGATGCACGCGGCGGGGTCCCCGCCATGCCAAGAGAGCAAGGCGCAAGCGATGCGACGGCACGAGGTAGACGCCGGGCTGGTGTGTGTTCTGCGGGGACGGCGACGCGGGGGCCCACGCGGGACACGTGGATTTTGCGCCGCGGGCGTGTACGAATGGGAGTCGGGTCGTGGGGAGCGGGAGTGTGCGTGGGGTGGGATGCGGGGGATAATGCGGCGGGGGGGGGGGGGAGACGGTGGTGATTCCGCTCTTGGCATATCAGATTGTCTAGCTGGGTGGAAGGGGCTGGGGGAGAGAAGAACAGGGACGAGATGGATGTAGTGTCGCAGATACCGTCCAACGATTGATTGACACATGCGCATCATGCTTCCAGGAGAATTTGCGACGGGGGCGCGGGTCACTGACGATCAAGAATTGACGGGGATTTATTGGATATCAACCGTTCCCTATTTACCCCCACGAATTAATCTAAATATCTCTATCGTTACCCTTGCACTTGCACTTGCACTTGTCCTTGCACGCATTTAAAGGTCAAATAGCTGCCTAATATCCCGCATGGTATCATCCGGGTTCTTCACACTGTGACCAATGGTCCTCCTGTCCTCGTAAATCTCGTAATCATTTCCTCCCTTGTACGTCTTGTCTCCAAAGAAATGAATCGTCGTGTACTCGATGCCGCCGGGGCGCTTGGCATCATTCTCCAGATGCTGGAGACAGTAGGTCTTATCCCAGCCCGTGGGAAGAAACATCGAAGGAGATTTGGCCGCCGATCGAGTAGCTGTGCGAGAGGTCAGTATGGCGCTGTCACCGGGGAACGTCGAAAGCTCGAGCGCGCCAACGCAAAACTCACGTCAAATCCAAGCCGGGGAACTTCTCCTTCAGGGCCGCGATGAACTTCTCCCGGACGTGATGCTGCTTGTCGTACGCCTCGTACTCGTTTCTCTCCGCCACGCTCGCGTTCCGCCCGATGGGGCTCACGTTGATCATGCCGTTCCGGAACTCGACAAAGGTGCCCCGCTTGACGGGGATGTCCAGGTCCGCCACGTAGTGCAGGATGAACTTGACCAGCTCCTTGTACTGCGTCTCGCCGATCCACTTGATGAAGCTGTTCGACGGCAGGGGCACGCCGCTCTTGAAGGCCGTGAGCCCGTTTTCGGCAAAGCAGAAATCGAAGAGGGAGGTGACCGGGATCTCGGCCGTGCCGAGTTGCTCCTGTTGCTTGGCCATGTCGCTGCCGCCTACATAGCCGATGGCGCATTTTTGGCGGAGCGCGGCAAGGAGGGAGAGCATCTCTGCGGAGGCCGACTGTGGGTGGGGAGGTTAGTTGGGGCATGGCGAACGGGGTGGAGGAAAGTGGGAAGTGGCCATACTAGGCGCGCAGGAGAGAGTGTGCCATCGACATCAAAGAGACAGATGGTATTCTTGACGGGTCGCTCAGCGAGTGGCGGAAAGCTGGCAGTTACTGCGTCTGACATCTTGGGTTCTGTGTGTTTTGAAGTTGGAAGTTTATAAATGCAACGAGAGAAGTGAAGGTGGAAGTGAAGTCGAGAGGTTCGTGGGAAAGTTGACAGTTTGGCGGTCTACTTATTTTACAGGGGGGATGAGGGGCAGGGTGTGACAGGGATGTAAGCTAATTAAGACGCTTCTTTTTGACGTACTACAGTAATTATGTAGGTAGTCCCTGGGGCCATCCATTATTATGATTTGACAATCATTGAATCTAGATTAGTCGAGTACTTTTATTATGATTGGTAGACGTTCGAATAACCAGTCTCTCCACATGCGCCGTATACCGAATGCGAGGTAGGTAGATACTGGTATGTTTTTGGATATTTCCAAAGGTTCACGATGACTTTCTTAGCATATCTGAGATCTATCTAGACGATAATCCGTCGTGTTGTATCATGTATATTCAATCTACCTAGACATCTGCGACTCCGGGCTCTTCATAAACACCTAGTACTGAACAAGCCGCGGTGGTTCATAGAACTTGAAAGATGCATGATTTCTTTCCGCGTATATCTACCTAGGTAGATAACACTTAAATTATAGAAGAGAAGGGATAAACACAAAAGAAGCTGTGCTATTCCATCCGCGTGTCTCCATTTTGATGACAAGCAGACAGTGTGCTTCCCAACTCCCTCTTTAGATGCGTCAAAATTGCCGAACAAGATGTTCCAATAAATATATCAAGAATTCAATCACAAAAGCAATCCATCCGCTAAATCGCGTCTCTAAAATCTCACTTTCATATCGCATCTCGAACTATAGCTTCCCCCTCGTCATCACCTGCCAAATTCCAAGCTCGGCACAATAACGGGTCCATATTTGGTTGGCGGACTAAATCCACCATCCCTTGCACCACAAAGTCCACGGCCAAACTCAATTTTGCCAACCCAGCGTTCCCACTGTGCATACTTCCATTTGTACTCATAGCTCCCATCATTGCGTCTGGATCGAAGGCTACAAATGCTACATAGTTTCTCCTTCCCATCAACTTTTTCATATCTCGGGGTCCACCATTTAGTGTCGGTTTGAAAGATTTCCATCATATCTTCTTTGGTATCGCTAACTTGGTTTGTCGTCTTGACACCATTTTGAGGGACGTAAAGTGGTTTATTGTTGTGAAGCATTTTGAGAACATATGATGGAGGAGGAGCAGCGACAACGGCAGATGCGATGATTTGATACATGGTTTTGTGGTCAGAGGGATGAGAAGGATCATGAACAAGGCCAGCGCCACAACAATTGACATCTAGAAATGAGTCAGTAATTTGCGATTTTGTCAAAAATGCATAGATAACTTTACCGCCAGATAAGAATGTCATCCTAATACCCTTCTGATGCGCAATTCCCTGCAACGTCCGTATCAAATAAGTTCGCTCTAGATCCTTACTCTCATGTGTCCACATGTCCCTTAACTCATCCGCGATATCAATATCACCAAAGGTGTTAAGCACACCTCCCATCAGTCCTGATTTACCTACTGCCTTCTTGACATGAGAGAATCCAGTTGCCACGGCTTCTTTTCCTCCCACTACTCCAGCTACCGAACTCGTGACTTTTCCAAGTAAGTTATATGTGCTGTTCACAGCTTTCTTCCCCGTCGCCATAGTATGTGCAAGACTTTCTACAGCTTCAAGACGTGGGTATATGATAGGCACGGATATCATCCATATACAGTGCTGCACGCTTGGAGGTAGTGTGGCTACTTTAGGGAAGATACCCTGATAGGTAGGGCCGGCGAGAACTTGGCGTTGATTACGTTCTGATCGACAGTCTGGGCCTACCACAAACAACTGAAGGGCCCAGATATTTGACAAAGTGCCAGCCAGTTCCGGTGATCGTAAATAGATCAATGTCAGTGCTAACATTTCGAAGGATGTCAACAGTAGTATGGTGTTGAAAGAGGAGATACATCTCAATACCAATGCGCCCAATGTTTCTGAACATGTTGGAGTTTTGCATGTATTCTGGGTAAGAGCCATAACCATCGAATCTGAAAGTTATTAGTAATTGTGGATAGATCCAAGGTCGAGAACTTACATATCATGATCATCGATTTGTAGTATGTGAGGAATTTGAGCAAAGGCCTCCCTTAGGTATGGTTGGTCAAAATGACTGGTATAGTAATGGAAGTAAGCATGAGAAACGTCCTCATCATGTCGGGCTGTCCATGCTGCACTTCTCCGATTTTCCTTTCCACTCATAGCGAGCCATTGTTTTAGCAAAGGGACTTCCTTCCAGAGTCGGTCACCATAGATTTGATCCCCTAGTCCCAGCTGTACATGAAAGCCACACACTCCACATTCTTCTGCAAAATGTCTTTCCACATAAAACCAATTCCACCAAGTTTGGATCGCTCGTTCACCGTAGTATTCATAGCAAAGTCATTACCGGAATGTGCAATGAATCTCCAATTCGTCTCAAACCGTCCAGCTACCAGAAACTCATATCGCGTGCAACCCAAATGCGACGTGATAGCATATGTCCATTTATCACCTGGACCGTCTCCCATCTTCAGATCTATATCATAACGGTAGAAGACCCATCTTTGATGTGTATAGATGGGGTTTGGCTTGAGCTGTCTGGGATTTGGCGACAGATCGACGCTTTGATGGATATGTATAGTCGGTGGTTGCGGGGCATCTGTTACAAGCATAATGGTACCCAACCATACGCCGTTCTCCATATCCATATTGACATATCTTAGGTAGGGGCCAAAAATATACTCCATTCGTCGGTGCAACTTTATACATGTCAACTCCCGCGCTCGGAGGCGGCCCCAGAAAAGCCAGCAGTCGTTGGCGTTCCTGAAGCCATACTCATTATACTCTCTGCATAGCCGGGTGTGTGCGGAGGAAATCCTGGCGAGCCGATAAAGCCAGGGGATGTCATTCCTTGGAAGCCAGGGGAAGTGAGGGATTGTTTGTTGAACATACTCAAGCCTGGGGACGCCATAGGATTGCCATACCCGGCATAGGTTGACTGGACTGGTGAGAGTGGCACATCATTCAGTGGAGTAGGACCCTTTGGAAATTCCCATTGGGTGGCTTGAGTTGGGAGATGGATATAGTAGTACTGACCCGAGTTCTGATCTAAATGGGCAATCCAGCCCTCGGGAAGTGGCGGTGGTGATGTCGGGCCAACACCTTGGAATGGAGAGACATTAGCAGGTTGAGCAGATGGTACAGGTTCCACAGGTTGTTGCTGCTGCTGCTGCTGCTGCTGCTGTTGTTGTTGTTGAATCTGATCTTGCCTTGGCTCATTTGCGAATGCAGGGTGGTCAGGATTATTTGCGGGTGTTGCTAAAGGCGGTGCGATATTTGGTTTTGGGGTAGTGTCTATAGCAGCAGGTGGGTTAGTACGCTGTTGTTTCTCGGCCGGGTACGCGTGTGAGTTCGCAGCTCCAGGGGTTACACTCGAATAAGCCGGCGGGGGCTCTTCGGCAGACATTTGCATGCGCTGAAAGTCTTGTTCTAATGTGTTGACTGGTGGTGCCGAACCTTGTCTCTGAGGTCGAGTAACAGCAGGTAGAGATGCTGATGGGGTGATCTCATTTAAGCCTTGATACACCCTGGGTGGACCATGCGGGGCACTCTCCGGAGACTCAGTTGGAGTCCAAGGTCTGGCGGGAGGGGATTGAGGCATTTGTGGGACGGGAGGCGGCGCATATTGATTAGCTCGTTGAGCAGCGGCTGCATTTTTGCGCCTGGAGGCTACTCAAAGTCGCAGTACCTGCAATTCCAGATGCAGCATATCGCGCCTCGATGCCACCTCCAAGTTCATTTGGTGGATCGATGGGAGTTTCTGGTGGTGGTGGAGATCCTCTGGTTGCTCTTGTCGTGGAAGTCGAGGCCGTTGAAGCGAATCTATTCATATCATTCTTGGGAGTCGGCGATAGGATTGACGGTGCCCCATTAGAAGACGTAGGTTTGGGAATAGGTGGTGGATAATAATGTCTGTTGCCCTCTGAGTACGCACTTGCGCCAGCCGGAGGATTTTGTTCTTTTGGGGGGCAGCCTGCCAAACATTCCCTCTCTGTCCGGGGAGCTTATCTCCGGCGAAGCTGGCAAAGGTTGTGGTGCATTCCCCCTTCTCTCCGATAGGCCTGGGCCCGTCTTCTCTATAGGGCTCGTAAATCGCGGTGCCGTATCATATGCATTCTGCCTACCACTCCCTCCAGATATTCTGTTCTCTTGGTCGCTCGAAGCCACTCTCCGAGGAGCTTTCCCTCGGTCATCAGGATATGGGGGATTTGGTTTTTTCTGAAAGAGGTCGTCATCGTCATCGTCGGGATATGGTAAAGGGTTTGCAGAGCTCGAGGCACCTGGTGGTAAAGGAAATGTATGCTTGTTTGCAGGAGGTGGGGATGCAAATCGACTCGAAGAGCTGGATTCCGCTCGATGTCGGGGAGGACTTGCTGGCTTTACAATTCTCAAAGGCTCTATGGTAACCGTGGGACTGTCACTCCCATCACCAGGACGTTTGCATGAATAGCTCATCACCCGGTTTCCCTGTGCGCCTAGCCATCTTGTACACAATACAAGCGCTCTGCCAAAGAAACAAATGTAGAGGACGATGAGATTGATTGTAGATGATTGTAGATAGAGGTTGTTCTTCAAAGATCTGTTGAATAAATGGCTGAATTAAAGCCAAGCTCGTTGCCAGTAAGGCGGGAGGGGGGAGGGAAGGGGGGGAAGGTTGCGTCAAGCAAGGCAGTATTAAAAGCTTACAGCGGCCCTGAAAAAGGCCTGTAGGGCAGAAACAGATAGAACCTTGGAACGATAAGAGAAAGTCTGTGAGACAATATCGAAACGACCTATTTTCTTATTTTCTAGAGTGAAGCGGAAAAATACCTGGGATTTCAATGCGTACAGATCAATGAAATGTAGAGAAATAGCTTACGAGGAGAGAACTCAAGCTTTGTTGAGCAGGTAAGTTAAGTTTGTTCTAACAGGAGATCAGGACTCAGATAGAAAATCCATGGATGGCATCGAAATGAGTGAATGCGAAAGAATAATTAATAACGAATGAGAAGGGAGGGGCAGTCAAACTTGCACACATCGCTTTTACCCTGGTATCCAGTCATCGTGGAGAAATGGCAAAGATCCTGGTAGAGAGACGGGCGGCTATGAAGCCCTGCTTGAGGCCTAATATGGGACCTTTTTTTGCTGGGCGTGATGGGATAGATGGAGGAGGGAGGGATGAAGGGATGGAGGGATGACTGGATGGATGGATGGATGGATGGATGGATGGATATCTTTATCTTAATCTTTATCTTGTCTTGTCAAAGCTTTATTATACATTGATCAAAAGTAAGGAATAAGTAGCGTCGGGTATATGATATATAGTGAGTAATAAATAGATGTAGATGTAGATGTAGATGTAGATGTAGATGTAGATGTAGATGTAGATGTAGATGTAGATGTAGATGTAGATGTAGATGTAGATGTAGATGTAGATGTAGATGTAGATGTAGATGTAGATAGATTAGATATATAAATGGATATATAAATAGATATATAATAGAAAATATAAATAGAAATATAAATATAAATATAAATAAAATATAAATATATAAATAAAATATAAATATAAATATAAATATAAATATAAATATAAATATAAATATAAATAATATAAATATAATATATAATATAAATATAAATATAAATATAAATATAAATATAAATATAAATATAAATATAAATATAAATATAAATATAAATATAAATATAAATATAAATATAAATATAAATATAAATATATATAAATATAAATATAAATATAAATATAAATATAAATATAAATATAAATATAAATAATATATATATCTTTCTCTTCTTTTCTATTAAGAGTAAAAATATATAAATATATTTAATATTAATATTAATATCGATATATAGTAATAATAATAATAATATTATTATTATTACTTAGTATAAGAAATATATACTTATAATTGCTTAATATTTAATTTATAAATATTAATATTACGTTTTATTTAAGTAGTATAGAAAATATTTATTATTATAATAATAAGTAAAGTATTTATAAATATTAAATAAAGAAATAGTTTTATTACTAGTTATATAATTAATTTAGTTTAATTATTAGTTTAGAATTTTAGCTTTTTAGAATTTCAGCTTATTAGTTAATTTGCTAATTTAGATTATCAATTTATATCCTTTTCGTTTAAAATTTATCAATTTTCTATACTTTGTATTAGATTCCTAGTATTATAAGATGTTTTTGCTAGAGGAACCTTGAAATACTACCTAATAGATACCATCATCTAATAATAATTACCTACTAATAAACTACGACGTACCTAAATTCTAATGAAGGTGCTTGCCGCCCAAATCAATCGACCAACGATACTCCCTCTCTTCATGGTGATGGATTAGTCAGCAGTGATCGTGTCAATCATCATTACTCTGTACTCCATTCTGTCCGCGGGTCCACGGGTATACAAGCAAATCTACAAGTATCTATGGATAGTAATAACAATGCCAAGCAACAACTTCTTCACTCTTTATCTCATCCCGAGTTCCGAGATTGTGACTTCCAAGTTAGTACAAACAGGTATTATTGTCATCTTGGATCAAATCAAATGATAGTATGAAGTATATTAGGTACCTCAGGCCACGGCTGGCTTCTTCCAAGGACCTCGGGAGTAGTACTGGGTATGTAAGGTTACTATTGATCTGAACAGTATATATATAACCTTCCAGGTTACTTGATACTTGATATACTTGATATAAACTTGATATACTTGATATAGTTACTCTATGTTACTCTAATTGCTCTATATACTCTATATACTCTATATACTCTATATACTCTATATACTCTATATACTCTATATACTCTATACTTCTATATACTCTATATACTCTATATACTCTATATACTCTATATAACTATACTCTATATACTCTATATACTCTATATACTCTATATACTCTATATACTCTATATACTCTATATATACTCTATATACTCTATATACTCTATATATATCTATTTATTTTATATATTTTACCTACTCTATATATCTATCTACTCATCTACCTACCTACTCATCTACCTACCCATCTACCTACCCACGCACTATACCGGTCCAAAATACCTAAAAGAGCATACGTGAATATTGATTTCGGATCACACAGTTGGCACCTCAAATTACTTCCAAGTATTGTAATGAAGTCAAGTAGGTACTTTACGTACTCGAGTACTCTTCCGTATATTAATGAAGCATCGTGAGAAGTCTTCCGCTTAGAATCTCCTTTACCTACCCGACTTACTTTCTCTCATTACACCCCAGCTTTGATAATGACCTCGGGAAGCTTGAATGATAGATAATCTTGTTGCTCTATTCTAATCAATAGATCTAATAAATATATTGAAAACCTAGCTTTAGGTAGGTACTAGGTAGGTACTGTTATGTATACTGGGTATGCTTCATTATCTACCCGTACGTACGGGAGTACATAGATGTAACATCATCATCATCATCACAAACATCCTTTTGCTCGTTACAGATTCTTCTGCAGAGCCCTCGAGACTATAAATAAACCTTTCCCGCTGCCGTACCATTCATTCATATTGCCGTGTCTAATCAAAATTCAAAATTGTGAGATTCAGGGGTTGTTAGTTTTATCATATACATATATAACGCGTAAATTTCACTTTACGCGAACGCGTGGTAGCGCGAACTCTTACATCTCAATTCAATTCCCCGACCCATGAAGTTTCCATTCACCGTTACAACTTCCTCAACTTCAACTTCGACATCAAGTAAAGCAAAAAAATTTATAGTTGGCAAGAACATACTTGAATTGAATTGAAGTAAGCTATAATCCTACAGAAATCGTCAATTATGCCTTCTGTCTTAGGAAAAACGAACCCGCAGTACAAGAAATAATAGCAGGTACGAAGAATCATTTCCGATGTATCTTCCGAACTTTCTAACCGTCATTCGACAGATCTCAAAGTACCATCAACACGCGCAAAACGTCAGATAAAAAAACAGAAATATACAATGACGAGAATGAAAATCCTTTCATTACCCGCAGGAGTCGCGATGTGGTCGAGGAGTCCGATGCTCATTCGATGGACATTGACGAATTGTCTGAACCTATGCCCGTCATCATCAAGTCTTCTCCCTCGAAACATGGACTCACAAGCAGAAAAATTGCATTACCGAGAACATCAATCGATGAACCATCTAAACTGGTCCAAACACATACTCCTCAAACACCTCGTCATCGCGATGCGCTCTCGAAAAAAGTTCAGGTAACTCCTCGACATCGGGTCACAATTACTGGCAAGCCAATGACTCCTCGGACTCCGCGAACTCCTGTAACACCTGGTGGATCTATTGCGACGTGTTTATAGTCAAGCTCGGCAGATCTTCACGCGCAGCTCGGAACCTGGGCGACTTATTGGCAGAGAAGCCGAGAAGGATGAATTGAAAACTTTTGTAGAAAATTGCGTTGAAAAAACGAGTGGGGGTTGTATATATGTGAGCGGTCCACCCGGAACTGGAAAGAGTGCCATGATCAACGAAGTTACGACGGAATATGAGGAGTCATCCACATTGCACAAGATGTATGTCAATTGTATGAGTATGAAAACCTCAAAGGACTTGTACGGCACACTTTTGGAAGCTTGTTGTGGCGAAGAAGTTTCGGAGGGCGATGAAGAGAAGACTTTGCATAATATGTTCATTTCGAGGAAGAAGACTAAAGGATGTCTACCTGATTACTCTGGATGAAATCGATCATATCCTCACTCTGGACCTAGAGATACTCTACAAGCTATTCGAATGGTCTTTACAAAAAATCTTCGCGCCTTATTCTCATCGGGATTGCCAATGCATTAGACCTTACCGATCGTTTCTTACCACGACTCAAGGCCCGCAATCTACACCCACAATTACTCCCATTCCTTCCATATACCGCATCACAGATAAAAAATGTCATCATGACACGTCCTCAAGTCGCTCGTTCCTAAGGATAGCGCCACTCCAAACTATGTTCCATTCCTCCATCCAGCAGCCATTGAACTTTGCTCCCGAAAAGTGGCAAGTCAGACGGGAGATTTACGCAAAGCCTTTGATATCTGCCGAAGGGCAATCGATCTGATCGAAACAGAAACCAAGCAAAAGCACGAGCAAGAACTCAAAAAAATCAAGTTCTTCCCGACAGTCCTTCCAAACGAATTTTAGAAGAAAACATCAATCTCTCATCCATTCCAAACACCCCAAGCAAAAACGTTTTTCGTCCAAGAACTCTTGCCCAGTCTCTCGCAACCCTCACTGTTGAGACTGCCCCACGTGCAAGTATTTCCCACGTCAACAAAATCACGGCGTCTACGTTTGGTAATGGCTCCACCCAACGTCTTAAGACTCTCAATCTCCAACAAAAAGCCGCACTTTGCGCCCTCCTCGCCCTTGAATCCCGCAACCGCTCACGATCCTCTAATCTCCTCGCCACGCCCTCGAAATCTCATAATCTAGCCCCAACAATTAAACAGCTGTACAACACATACAGTATGCTCTGCACCCGGGACGCAATTCTGCATCCATTAACGAGCACGGAATTTCGAGATGTGGTCGGAAGTCTAGAGACATTATCACTCGTTGCCCCGGTAGATGGAAGAAACGGATCCTTTGTAATGAACGGCGCGGCAAGAGGAAGAGGAAGACCCAGCAAAAAGTTCTTTGGAACCGGTGTTGGTATTGGCGATGAGAAGCGAGTGGCCAGCTGCGTAGGAGAGAAGGAAGTTGCGGCTGCGGTGGAGGGATTGGGAGCAGGGATCCTGAAGAGTATCTTGAATGGGGAAGGATTGGATTAGTGTTTTTTTGATGTTGGTGTTTGATTGCATAGCGCTGCATCGTCTGCGGTTGGCGTAGTTTGAATTTGGGTTGAGCGCTGGTTTTGAAGCGCATGGCATGGTTTGATGAAGCCTTTATGAGGAGTATTATGTCTTATTATGCATTGGGCGGTAGTATAAAAGGAACCACGCATCGAAAGTTTACGGTATATGGAGTACTCGTGTAGTAGATTACTACCTACTCGGTATTTGCCCGGGTGTAGGATACACGAACAATCAGTCAACAGAATGAGCAAATGTTGAAAAACACACCCTGGATACTTGGTTGTCCCCGGTCATCGGCTGTCTATGTGAGTGTGAAAAAATAAATAAATAACACTGTCATCATGGTCGCCCTGCACCACCTACCTGATGTCTAGTAATCATCATTGCTCCCTCTGCACATGCCTACCTACGCCTCTACCTACTTCCCCCCAATTGACCCGCACCCCCAACCCCACACCCGATGCCCACCCGCACCCCCCTCCTCACCACCCTCCACCCCGCGACCAGCGCCCCCAACGCCCCACCCCCACCACCACCCCAACGTCACCACCGCCCCAATCGCCCCCGCCACCACCCTCGACATCCCCCCTGCGGAAGAAGCAGAAGAAGGAGAAGAAGAAGGAGAAGGAGAAGAAGAAGAAGAAGAAGAAGACCCCGATGCCGCACTCTCCGCACAGACGCCTCCCTGATTCCCGTCCCCGCACACCCGACACCAGTGCGCGCGGTCCCCACCGCAAAGCGGTTCATCTCGGCGGCGAACGTCGACCACGGGAGTTCGAGGGCCGGCTGCGCGAAGAGGGGGTGCGGGGTGAGGGTGGAGGCGGAGGCGGAGGCGGGGCCGTTGGAGAAGGAGAAGCGGACGGAGATGGCGGTGGGTGGGGGTAGCTGGCGCTGGAGGGAGCGAGGGTCTGGTTGGTGATGAGCTCGAAGGTCATGGAGGAGGCGTAGTCGACGATGGTGGTGAAGGTGGGGGAGAGGGCGGCGAGGCCCGAGAGGCCGAAGAAGGAGAGGAAGGAGGCGTAGGCGCCGAATTGGATGGTGAGGGGGGTGGCGGATTGGGTGGTGATGGTGTGGTTTAGTTGTTGGAGGCTGGGGGGAGGGAGGTTAGCTGGGGGTTGGGGGGGGGGGGTTGGTTGTGCGCAGGAAGGAGGGGGGAGATGTCTTGGTTTGTTTTGGGTTGAGAGGAGGATGGAACGTGGAGGAGAGACTTTTGTCGGGGGATTTTGGGTGGGTTTGGACGGGCCATAGACTTACATTTGTGCGGCCAATGTAGATCCTGCAATTGCGCGAATTGGTTCTGAAGCATTGTATGCGAGGTTGAACTCGTGGATGCTGGCGAGGTCCTGCAGTTGGGAGAGCGTCTCGTTTGTGAGAAGGTCATCCGATGGGATGGTTGAGTTGTGGATGGTAGAGACGTGAACATAGTCATAAACTAATCTGGTCAATAAGGCTGTACCAAGAGCGGCAAACGAGCTCTAGTCTTACTTGAGTACGCATTCTTGAAGCTATTCTGAGTAGCGTTGAATGTGGTGTTGATGACAGGGAGGATGCTCTGGTAGAACCCTTTTGTCGAGTTTAACAAATTCATATATTCCTCGGAGTAGAAGTAGTTGTTGGAGCTAGTGATGGCATTACTACAGCCACTGGAACCTTGCAACCAGGCCGAATTCTCAGAATTGGCGCTCGATGATGCTGTCGAGACAGTGTTGACAGGAATGAGTTGAAAGCCGCCCAATGGTGCTTCAACAATTGTGCCATTGGCAAGTGTTTGACTACCCAATGTGGCACCAACAGGTGGATACAAACCTTGAAGGAACCCAGCTGCCGAATTTTGAAGCACAGCATCGGCCGGCGCTTCAACGTTCAATTGAGAAGTTTTGGCTATGTCTGGACTGATCCGGTAAAGAGGAGAAGTTGCATTGGCATCGATGTATCGTTTTCGATAGTAACTTCCAGAAGCGAATACTTGAGCATAACCAAGTTCCGTGAGTTCGGTTGGAGCGTGGGCTTTGGCAGTACGATCTCCATGACGATGAAAGATATAAACACCCAAAACGGTCTCTGGCGAAGAGTCCTGTCCTTGAATCAAGGGTAAGAGTGCAGAAACGAAGAGAGCTTGCTTGGCCAACATCTTGAAGGACCAATCAGCTTTATCCACTCAAGATCCACGACAACTGTCAAACAGAAGGGCCAAGAAGGAAAAAAGAATTGACAAAGATTCAAGGAGAGATGCCAAATCGAAAATATGAGTGTCCTTTAAACAGACACCTTCGCACCATGTATACATCTAGTGTACCTGCGCGTGGCCAACCTTTGTCATCCATCCATCCTACCTTCCTTATCTTTCAACGATATCCACCTTCACACTCGCAGAATTCCATAACATACAGTCCGGAGATACATGGATACCAAAATCCAGTCAGCCATCATGAGAAAATCCCCAGGTTGCAGACAAAACATCCTAGTCTCCCGAGCCTCCCGAGCCAATCACCCAATCCAGCTTTATATCCACCACTAGTTGCTAGAGGGGTACTTACAAGCATAAGATTTTACTCTAACATGCAGCGACAGTTATACTGTAAATCCACCACGAGCGCCAGTTCCCCTTCCACCTTCCTTCCCCTCACTAGCCTCGCTAGCTACAATAGCAGCATTTGAGCCCTGCCCCCCCACCCACGCCAACCATTCAACCGCCGTTGAAGCTAACTGGCCAGCCAAGCATTTCTCCCTCCCCCGAGTCATCACCCACCAATGATTACCGTGGGCTAAATAGGAAAACGAAAAAACCACAGCCCATCGCCAAGTGCCAATCCTGCACACCACCAACACGATTTGCTACTGTACCACTCCAGAAAACCCCAAGCATATTACAGCAACCCTTCGACTGCGCTATGTTCTTGCTGCAAGCAGAATGGCACAAAATATCTGCACCTGTATGCGCCCATAGCTACGTGATCGAAATTTATCAATGCAAGAAGAGAAGAGAAGAGAAGAGAAGATAATTAGTTATAACTAACTCTAGTACGTATCTAATGTACGTACTGTACATATAGACAGAACGGGCGCCTTGGCCCTACGCCCTTTGATGAGCGGATAATTAGTTGTATTTGTATACTTCGTGTTCTAGACCCAGATGTATAGAGTTCTGACATTAGGCCTCGGCTTTGGGAGTAGCGAGAACTTTGCATTGTTACTGTTAAGTCTTACCTTATATCAAGCTTAAGAACGCGCCGATTGGTTGCGCTTAGAAGCTTTTTGAGAGAGGTCTACCGGTGTTGAGTGGTATCCGGAATATGGTTATATTAAGTAATAATTCTTCTACATTTTAAGGAAATACTACTATCGCGCTGAAGGATCATGACATGTTTCCAGTAGATCAATGAACATCCTCCGTCTCAAAACTTTGTTGAACGCCAAAATCACATGGTATCTCCTGCTGATAAAAAGCTCCTCCAACGATAAAACTCCCAATGCACCCGCGTTATCATAATACCCCATGTTTGAATTATTAGCAGACCGTCTTGTATATTCTTTTCCACTTTGGCCACGATGCCTTTTCTGCTCTCTCTTCTGCTATTAACGCTGGCAAATCAAGACCACGAATCCCCGTCTTCAGATCCATATCCATGGACCTCATCACCGAAGTTCTGTACCAAACCTTGTATCCCACATAGAATACAATCACAATAGGTGCGGCCAAATATGCTATGAAAAAACTTCGGCATTGTGCAAGTGCTGTCATGTTTTCGTAGTCTGTGGGCCATGCGCCAGTCCAGAACTGCGCAATAAGGATCAGGACATTGAATAGGAAACCAATCCAGGAGCCAAAGACGCCTGGTTGAGAACGAAAGGCTAACTCGTCTAAGCTGTGCCCTTGGAGTCTCCAAGCGCGTCGAAAACGGATATGGGCGAGGCAGATAGATCCCCAAGTAAAAATTGAAGAGAGCCCAGATAATGCCAGCATCCAATCGAGAACAGTTCCCTGGGCACCAGAATCCGCTGCATAAGCAAGAAACCCAAGTGCTGACGACACTCCGATAGATACGATAGGGCGTCCTTTTCGATCGACATAGGCCAAGATCTTAGGAGCTTGCCCCTGATCTGCTAATGCTGCAAGAGTTCTGGAAGACCCAAATATTGAGGAATTGCCTACTGATAACACAGCAACCAAAATGACCGCATTCATGACAGAAGGAAGCACCGTTATCCCCGCATTTTGAATAGAAATAACAAAGGGACTTGCCGCAGCGTTTGCACTCCCAGCTGTGAGCAGTCTTTTGTCGGTATAAGGAACGAGGAGTCCAACGAGAGTAAGCGAGACGATATAGAAAAAGAGTGATTCGCCAGAATACTTGTTTCACCGCCGTCGGCAATGACTTTCTAGGGTTTTGGGTTTCGGCAGCAGCGAGGCCTACTAATTCGGTACCGGCAAAAGCAAATGCCGCCGTGACAAAAACGCTACACAAGCCTTTGAAGCCATTATTGAAAGCGCCTGGATTATTCCACAGCTGACCAGCTACATACCCTTCCTCAAGGCTACCCCCGCAATTAAGAATTATGGCTAGAAGTCTGTGCATAGAGTCAGTTTCGCGTATCAAATTGGGCAATTTTTGAACCAGGCCTAAAAGTTGGTATCCATACAACAACACTTCCGGCATTTCCGAACTCTCAGAAAGACGACGTGCCAGCACACGTCATAACTTGAGATGAGAATGGATGATGAACGTACATATATCCAATAATAGCTACCACTTTGACTAGGGCAAAGAAAAAACTCCGCTTCTCCATACCCCTTCACCCCGAACATATTTATGCCGATGATTGTGAAAAGAAATACCGTGACAAATATAGCATGGTTGTATCTCTGTTCTGTATCCCAGAAGTCAATTGTGATAGATGCCGCGATGATTTCCAGCGGGAGAACGACAAGCCATTGCATCGCATAGTTCTATTTAGCAGGAATTAGTTTGATGCCAGTTATCACAACAACTCGGATTCTCATACCCATCCCATAGCAAATCCCCAAGCCGGATCCAAAAATCGAGTCGAGTAGGCTGAAAAGGATCCAGAAACCGGGAAGAGAACAGCCATTTCCCCCAAAGCGTGTACCGTACAGTATAGCATAAGTCCAATGAGAGTAAAGCAGATGATAAGAGATGCAGGTCCACCTATTGCGAGAGATTTGCCCGAAGCAACGAAAAGTCCGGTGCCTGTCCCCGAAGATAACTCAGTAATGGCATGTTGAGCGGCGAGTCAAGCAACTAACCTATTGAACCCCCAATCGCAATCATCTGCAGATGTCTTCCTTTCAACTTTCGTGCGAGAGGTGATGTCGCCGTTGCCTCCGCCGCAATTTCGGCATGGAACACCCTTCCATTTGCGCCAACGACCCCAGGCGGGGTCATGGTGAGGTTCGGGTCCCGTTTGAAGCTTTCCACAAAGCGCCGTGCTATGCTATGCTGTATTTGCGTTATCTGTTCGTAACTCGGTTCACCACGTCCACTGCTATAATCCGGAGTTGTGGATTGGTCCTTGTCGGGGTAGACCGAGCCTTTCTCGACGTCCTTCGTCTTGAAACTATTCATCTTGATATTCTTGGTAATTCCAATTCGCATATGCTGTAGGAGGTAATGGTGATTTCTAGTAAAGATATCGCTCTCGGGAGCGGCCCGTGAGGCTGAGTTATCTCGAACAATCAGGAGAGCCTTCAATTGCTTTTCAACAGCTCAAGCGTCGTGTAAGTGATAATATATGGCATTGTCCCTTTTGATTTCCTACATATATTGTAGGATATGTATGATAAGAGATGTTTAAGAGAGCCCGTGAAGAGAGGAGGAGAGAGAGGATGAGAAGGATCGGAAGACCGATCGAAGGCACAGTTATCTCTTCGAATAAACCTGGAAGGCTTATCTTTTTCGTAAAATTGCTCTAGTTGATTGGACATGATGAGCTTAATTTGGGGTATGGGGGCGCTACGTAGGGCTTACCTACTGTATGGAGTAATATGCCTAGGACCCCTGTTTCCTCTGCACGCCCTAGAACTACTAGTAAACGGATAAACATCATTTAAAAGATTATTGCAAACGACCTCTGGATATGATTGAATAGCATCATCAAACGTATCAAACGTATCAAACTCAGTATTGAAAAGCTCCTCAACATGCTATTGAGGTGTCACCATTGCCGAGTAGGTCAAATAGGGGTATAACATCCTAGATTTTAGACAAAAGGTGCTAACCTTACCTAGTGTTCGTGGCGTAACCGATTTGTGCTGTGCAATTGTAACCCATCGTCACACCAAACTGTATATTGTACAGCGTGAGTAGTATGATCCATTAAAAGAAATTAAATTCGAACTTCATGCGATTAACGCTTGTAAATGTTTGTTTTTTCTGACTTCAATGTCATACATACAGTATGTAACATTAGCTTTAGCACTTACTCCGTACAGCTCGGATCGTTTAGCTGTCAAAGGTACACCAGTTAAAATGATAAATGTCTGTGTACAATACTGATTTGGACGATCGATATTCTGTTTTGAATAACCGCACTACTTAGGGCAATAGTTCACATTTGTCCAGCTATATCTTGAAAACTAAGTCAATAATCAGATGGAATCTAAAATCAGTACATGGATAGGTAGGTACCCATTCCAACGTCGTAATTAAAATGTTCCTTGGAAAGTGTACTGACGTTCAGCTCGGTTCTCCATTCCTTTATTTGTACCATCGAAATGCGGCAAGAAGGCTCAATTTGGTTATACTAAGAGGATAATAGCGGATTCTATATTTAGATTATTCCAACCCTCGAGTGGTAATAATAATGAAGGCATTTAAAGGCCAAACAAAGTTCTAGACCCAATAATAATACAGCAAATTTACATAATCATCATCCATTATATACAAGTTTGCTTTGGGCTTTAAGTGGCGTCCTTCACCTCCTTAAGCTTAACTTCCTTCACTTCAGCTTTTTTCTCTGCTTCCGGTATGATCTTGCCGTCTGGTCCCCTAGGCTTCCTTTTCCATCCAGTAGACAACAGTGGGCCCATCTTGAATCGCGGGAAGGCATGCGCTTCTGTGTTAATAACTATTTTGTCTAGAGGGAGGAGATCGTTGGGCGAAAAGAGAAGATAGAAGTATTTGAGAGTTTCAGCCTAGATAAAGTTAGCAGAGTATGTGGGCTACAAGGGATTTTACTCACAAGCCAAAAACTCTCCATGTTGTCTTTGGTCTGCGGGGGCAGAACGTTAGCATTAGCGAGACTAGTAAATCCACCACCCTCTTCAACAGCTGTATGATTCATGAAGGCCTTGAACATTTCCCAGCCCCATTCTCTGTACATATCCTCTCCCGTTATTCTCCACATATAGAATAATGTCTCGATGGTCTCCGGTCTCTGAAGATTGTGGTTATCGTTACTTTTGATAATAAAATCTTTCTTCCACTCTTGATTTTCAGGATCATCGAAATTCGATGGTGCCTGATGTGGTGCATCTTCCGGTAGAGGAGGGCTGTCAACATTGAAATGTGCGATTTCTGGGGCAAGTCCCGTTGCCATCACCTTATACATTCCCCAGCAGGTGTGCGTCAATTCTCTGGCGAGTTTCATCTCTTCATCCTTCTTCGCGCTCCAGCTTGGAAGCTTGCGTGCCTCAGCCTCCGAAATACCACCAGTAGCGCCTAGGGCAATCGTTCCGCCCATGAAACATACCAAGTGATCCATCTTTGGTGAAAGAGAGCCATCTAAACCTTCTGGGCGTTCAGCGAGAACGGTAAATCGTGATGGGCTAGAGTACGTGATGAGATGCTTGCGAACTCCGTTGAGGGCCTCATCCCATAATTCTTCATATATGGGCTCTTCCTTGGAAGTTTGCAGGTATTGCTTGATCAGGTACTCATAATATGAATCGCCACGACTGCCCAGACGAATGTTGCTTCCTCGGAAATTTCCAGTATTGGCGTATATGTAAATAGGTAAAAGCCCGTCTTCCATGCCATTGTCATCAATGATCTTCATAACCTTCTCGGCCCTTTCCCAGTATTCAGTCTCGCCAGTGAGTTTGGTGAGATACTTCATTTCCAATTGCAAGGTGGCAGCCTCTGCTGTAGATGAAGCACCGCCATCGTCATGAGAAGGCACGCCTTTGTTGGTCTTGAGATTGACACTGGCAAATGGTATTCCAGAGGGAGAGTCAAAAGCGCCAATCAACCGATCAGCCAAATCTCTGGACTTTTCCAGATACAAATCTTCCCCTGAAGCTCCTTCGTCGTCCTCAGTCAATGGAGCCAAGTGCGGATACTCGGTAGAAAGGTAATGGGCGGAGAGAAGACCTCCAAGCATACGAATCGTTGTTTCAAACGTGTTAACCTCTTGGTCTTGGTCGTAATCCAGTGAGGTTGTAATCCATTCCCTTGCATGTTGCACTCGGCTTGTCAGATTCATCAATATCATCGTATCCAAAGCATCCACAATTATCCAGCCCATTCCTTTCGGAGTCATTTGTTTTCCATGCTTTGACACTGGATGGAATTCGTCATACCCCCATGCATATCGTTCATATGCATCCCAGCTCAAAATGAAAGCCTCCTTGACCCTTTCCCTTCGATCCAACCAATCGATTTTTTTCTGTCCTTTTTCAGGACGTTGCAACCATGTCCATTTGTCTTTTGATTTCGCTTTCGACTCATCACCAGATCCAAAAAACCCTAAGAGATACAACGCACAAAACACAAATGCAATGGTTCCAAGTAAAATGCGCCGCCGTTTATAAAAAGGCAGAGCCCTCCTTGACGAGGCGTATGAATATGGTTTGTCTTTGTACATCGGCAGGTCTCTGTTTTCCCCAAAGATGTTACCAACTCGATCCTGCATACCACTGATTACTCCTCCACCTGTGTTTGCCGCCGATGATCTGGCGGTCATGCCAGAGGCTGCCCAAGCTTTGTTTTCAAGGTTGCGCTGGGGGTCTGTAAAAGAAGGAACGTTCTTTGGTATGGAAAAAGTGGACATCTCTTCAACGGCTTGCTTCCCAGACTCATAAGCTTGCGCACCTGCTTCGATAACCCTTTGTGAGACGGTTGAGGCAGCTTGCGTTGCAGTGCCTCGAAGGATGTTGAAGGCTGGGGAGCGACGGAGGTTAAAGGGGTCGCGACTGTTCATGGAAACTTCAAATCATTTCATTACTAGAAGGAGTGACTATAAACAAACACACGGATGAATAAAAGTTAAATAATTGAAGTTGATTAAATGGCATCGAGGACACAGCTAGCTGTACATACTGTAGTATACCTCGATACCTACACAGAGAACAGTACACGTAAGGTGTACTTACCGAGCCTTGGGGGGAATAAATTACAGACTTTCTTTCAGCCTCGTACTCCGTTTGTGCTCCTTACCTTGCATGATCTTCATACAATTTGGAAATCATCACAACACCGCCGCCATATATGATTGATAACGGACGAACGACGATTCCAAAGCAATTTCATAATTGATGTCACTCTAGCCCATGGTTGAGTCGTTTAGCGTTATCTGTGCTGTGCTATGTTATGTTATATCTGGATCCTGTAGCGAAAAACCTACTTAGTAAGTCAAAATAGAACTACTTACATACTTTCATTCATTCGCAGAATACCTCAGAATAGGTAACTAGATAGTTGCGACTTATTGCCCTACCTAGTACCTAGCCGACGACTTCCATGTTCTGAAAGAGAATCTCAGTGGGACAAACTCTCACAGCTGGAGTTTCGCCCTTTCGCACTCCCTTTACAGTAACCTACCTGTGAGGTTAAAAGTGGATCGGCTTTGATTCTGCATTCGGATAAGTAGAGCTTCTCGTAATGGAATATCAAATACTTATGTTCCGGTTGTAACAGACGGTATCGATATTGCGGTACCCTTGCGAGTCGAATTGTTTTACTCTTTAGCCAGTGCTAAGTCATCATGTCGATACACCGCGATGAATATCGTCAGTGGCCATATCTCACGGAGGAAGAGTTTGAGCTTGCGTGTGCGTTTCTTGAT
Organism: Monilinia fructicola; assembly: GCA_008692225.1. Taxonomy (NCBI): domain Eukaryota; kingdom Fungi; phylum Ascomycota; class Leotiomycetes; order Helotiales; family Sclerotiniaceae; genus Monilinia; species Monilinia fructicola. The sequence continues at coordinate 2,290,734 of VICG01000001.1, read as the reverse complement.
CGGAGATACATTAGGGCAGAATTAGGTGCAGCAAGGAAGAATCTCAAGCTACGTATGGGACGAACTGCAACTACTGGGTCATGCTATGTTGAAGTTATCCGATTACTACATCCACCGCAGGATGACGACGATCTATTACTTGCCCTCAGCAATTTGAGCAGCGGGTATACTCCAGTTTCTGCCCCAAGCCAAGAGGTGGATATGATGGATGAGGATGGGGACGACGTTAGTGATTCTCTTTGGTCATACTGATTTTCTGTGAATATCCGGATTTGTTGACAGGATATAGGAAGCCTTGTGCCTGAACAAGTCTTCGACCACAAACGGTGATACTCTCCCGCAATACAGTTTATATTCTCACCAGCCTTATGTTTCTTACGAAATTCACCTCCACCCCACTTATAGAATGCCGACCTTATGGTTCACCCTTCATGACTTACCGATGGGTGAGCCTACATTTGACATAAATTCTGTTTACCGGCATCTCGTGCCAGAAGAGTATAAAAGCCAGCTTCGTGCAATAGGAGTTATGGGTGGAATTTCCGCTGCTGTGAGAGCCCTGAATCATACTCTAGAACATGCCCTAATCAAATTTCTAGCCGCATCCTATCACTGACGTGCCCGCCTTTTTCATTCATCCGTGTCAAACAAAAGAGGCAATGGAGAATTTTGACTGTCCTGCAAATGAGTATCTGATGTTGTGGCTTGGCTTGGTAGGCGGATGCGTGGGTCTGTGGATGCCTCATGAAATGGCCCAGGAAGATTTATAGAGTACGAGTGATTCATACATTAGCTCGTGAAGGCCTCGCATCTACAGAAATTCCATACTTGGATGCGAGATCTAATTTAGAACTTAAGATTTCATATTCTGAAAGTAACACTCGACGAAACTTTTGCAAGTTTGGGACATAACCGGGATTGGTATGTACACTTATTATACCAGAGCGAAAAATGCAGAATATTGCACAAATTATATCTGACTTATCATTAGAGCTCAATGTACTTCATATACGACTTGTATAGGGGCCGTAGCCCTTTTAGATCCTTTAGCCGAAAACTCTGTGACCAGAACCAATACGCCCAGATCCCAAACGCCTTGCCCATACAATGCAACATCACCATTCGCTAATCATCATCACTGTCTTCGTCCATTGCAACATCTCCTTCACTATCCTCTTCCTCCTCTTCGTCCCGACGTCTTTTCTGTCCAACAATGCTTGCACCTGGGCTTTTTGCATCTTGCATATCATGATCAGAGGCAGGGGCTGGAACCTGAAGAGTTGATGGTGGGGGTGGGGGTGGTAAAGTGGTCGTCGTAGTGGCTGCAGAGGGTGGCGCATTGAAAATGCTTTGTTGCAACTCTGTAGCCGTCACAGCACCAGCTGCCGCAGAAGGCATACGGAAGGTACCGTCCAATTTCGCAATGGTATCTGACTTTGATTTGGCATATTGGATTTTCTAGTCAGATAAATGTCAGCCATCGATTATCTCAAGCAGTGAGCAATGAAAATGTGAAATCTCGACTAACCATTTCACGACCGAGAAAGTCGAACCCTTGTAATGCCCTCATAGCTTGAGTCGCGGTCTGAATATCTCTGTATACTACATGTGCTTGGCCCCTCATCTTCATTGACTTGAGAGCTACCACATCAAGGACTGGCCCATAAGTCGAGCATAATGTGTAAAGCTCTCGTCGTAAATCATCTTTTTGAATCTTCGCCGAAGGTAGATTGGTGATATAGATGGTTTGGTTTGGAGGGAATGACGTCCTGGCTGGAACGTTCTTTGCTGCGGCACTCATTTTGTCGATACTCAAAAGTCGTTTTCGCGTCGTATTGGAGCTTGGGATAATATGATTTCGATATCCATAGTATAAATTTCCAATGTCCGCCTTCTCAGCCTTGCGCTAGCTTGAAGTGGTTAGTCGTCAGATGTATACGGAGCGGTGGGAGTACCCGCCCCACGTTTGGGCAAGCATCTCTCATCCATGCGGTAATGCCAACATAAGTAGTATAATCACCGTGATAGTAGAGAGCTCCTCCTATCAAGAAGTAACAACAATGTCGGGCCCAGAAGTTCATCATCTTTTTCACCATCCTATCGCGGATCACTCCTTTTCGGCCGATAGACAGACCTTGGCTGTAGCACGCGACACTAGTGTTGAGCTTTACGGACGAGCTGGCAATGGGTTCAAGCTCAAGGACGAATTGAAAGGTCATGACAAGACTGTTACTAGTGTCGATATCGCTCCTAACAGCGGTAGGATTGTAACATGCTCTCAAGGTTTGTACCGAGTCGAGATTCCAGTTTTAAACTCACAATGCTAACACCATCGGGCCAGACCGAAACGCTCTGGTTTGGGAACCATCTCCTACTGGTTATAAACCGACTCTCGTTCTTCTTAGAATCAATCGCGCTGCCACCTTTGTTCGATGGTCACCATCCGAGACGAAGTTTGCCGTCGGATCCGGCGCAAGGGTGATTGCCATCTGCTACTTTGAGGAGGAGAACGACTGGTGGGTCTCGAAACATCTCAAGAAGCCTATTCGTAGCACTATTACAACAGTCGCATGGCATCCAAATTCGGTACTTCTGGCTGCGGGATCTACAGATGCCCATGCAAGAGTCTTCTCCAGCTTCATTAAGGGGGTTGATGCTAGGCCAGAACCTGGTGTTTGGGGAGAACGTCTACCTTTCAACACTGTTTGTGGGGAGTATCTCAACAACTCTGCCGGATGGGTTCATGCAGTATCGTTTTCGCCAAGCGGAGATGCTCTAGCATTTGCTGCCCATGACAGCAGTATCACTGTTGTATATCCTAATGGCGCAGATCAACCTCCAAAAGCTGTTGTCAGTGTTAGCACACAGCTCCTCCCATTCATGAGTTTGATTTGGAACGGCGAGGCTGAGATCATTGCGGCGGGCTATGACTGCGAGGCATTCCGATTTGGAGGTAACGAAGGAGGTTGGCAACTCACAGGCTCCCTGGAATCAAAAGGTGGCCCAGTTAAAGACGTTGGGGAGGAGAGTGCTTTCAATATGTTCAAGCAAATGGACTTAAAAGGAAAGGTCAAGGATGATACACAGTTAACAACTGTGCATCAAAATACTATCAGCACTATCCGTGCCTATGAAGGTTCGGATGGTCGTGTTAGCAAATTTACTAGTAAGTGTTTTGATTTTTTTCATGCTTTGGAAAGAAGCTAATCGATTCTCAGCAAGCGGTGTTGATGGAAGAATTGTCATCTGGAACGCGTAGAATAGAATCTAATGGAAGCATGAATGAGTTTCACATCCCCTTTACAAAACTTCAACAGGCAACGCCGTAGCATTGCTCTTTGCCGCTCTCTTCTTTCTTTGCAGAACTTAATTTATTACATATTACATTTCAAACGTACCAGAGAATGATCCAGCTAAGTATGTTTCTTTCGAGAATCAATCCCTTTCTGGTCGCAATTTCTCTTCGCAATTTTTCTCTCTTATAAAAGCCCAACCATGTCCTCTTCTTTTACGAGAGTTTTGTCGGTGTTTAGTTTCGACCTCCAAAAGTACCATCTCTGCCCTGAATGAAAGTTTAATTTTATGCCATGGAGTTTACCAATGATGAGCAACATGAAAGTTTCCGTACTACTCCGATGGTATCATTACCTTACTCCCGAAATTTTGGAGGGATTAGACACGGGTTCAACAATCCTATGCGACTATCTGGTCGAGCAATCCCTTATTCTACCGTTGCGTCTATTAGCGGTATCGTGCCAGTGCCCAAAAACGCTGGTGTGGAAGGGATGAGGGTCACTCAAGGCGAAAACGAAGCGTCTCACGGGTATGTATCACACGGAACCCCTTCAAACATTGATCCTACGATTGATACCGACCCGGATTGTCTAATGACTACCCCTCTCCCGAGCCGAAATCAATCTGAATCCGCTTCAAACGCAGACGTGGACTACTGTCAATGTCAAGAGGGTGCTAGTGCAAGTGGTAATCGCACCGGAAAACCACGTCCTCCACCCCTACGACTAGCTTCCGACAGCCGTCTCCCCAGCATTGCTATGATGCTAAATGAATCTCCTTCAGACCGAGCCTCTTTGCACCTCACAGGAAATTATGCGCTCCCTATACCAATATTTGACAATAGGAGGTCCCTTTCGGATGTTTCAGGCAGTACCATTGTTGGCACAGTTTCAATCCCCGAGCAACGTTACTTCCTCTTGAACACCCTCTACCAAATATGCCTTGACGCAACTACAACTTACATTCGCGCCCTCCCACAATCTTCTCATTCTGGTCTTCGATGGGAGCCTCACCATTCGTACTCAAATCGATACCATCCATATCGTGGTAAGGCACGGAAACGATTATACAATGATGACCAATCTAAAACCCTCATGGACAACATCGAGGTAATTAGCACATTCCTATGGAAAAAGGCAAGGAGAGATGAGATGGCGCCCCATAGAGCCGAGTCAGATGCTGTTATGGACATGCACAACCTCTACAAATGGGGAGCAAACTTGGTCGGTGGCATGGAAGAAAGAGCCAGGGATGAGGAGGCACGAACAGCAGTTTTGCATGCAGGAATGGCGATGTGTGATTGGTTAAAGGTCTCAGAGCCATCCACTTTGTGTAAAGAAGTGGAGGGAGAGCTGAGAGACTTGACGAATCTAGAATCTCAGCGGATGAGAGATGAAGACGATGAGGATGATGGCATTCTCTGAAGTAGTTGGCATCTTTCGACCCACTCAAGGGTGTAGTTATGTAGCTTATCTATATCTATGTTGAATGCAGACCAATGTTTTCCAGCTACTTGGAGTACGCATTTTGCTCCCTGAAACCAAATGATCCTTTGAACAACTGGTAGCGACACTGTGTGCGTCTAGAGTGATTCAAGTATGATTTTACAAAATGAACATCGCTGTTGAAGTCGGAGGAAGGATTGATTTATGCACATTGGAGAAAAGGGAACATCTAATCTAATCTAATCTTATCGTAGATCGATCCATTTAGATTCCATCTGCTTGTGAGTTGACAGAAGCGAACCTTAAGGTGAGGAGATATGCACATTAAATTTCGCCATTTTTACTTTCTTACACATCCCTACCCCTCCGCTCAGTAGTTTTACTAATAAGATGATGAATAAATTGATGAGATGTGCTATGAGGCACTTTCGAATTCTTTCCCACTCTCGCCCTCCATGACCTCGAAGTGATACCAACCTCTATAGCCAATCGATCAATACAGTCAGTCACTCATCAAAGGAGAAATACTTATTCCTAGCAATGGCCACCATAAAGTCCGTAGCAATCATTGGTGCTGGACCCGCGGGCGCCATTGCCCTCGATGCTCTTGCGCAAGAGCAAGCATTTGAAAAGATCCATTTATTCGAGAGAAGGGAGAAAGCTGGGGGGTGTTGGTCAGTTTGATATCGCTGAATAGTTGGGTGCAATCGCTCATGTTTTGCAGGCTCGGTGATCCCAAAGATCATGTTCAAGAATTACCAAATTTTGAAAAAATTGCTTCTCGCAGGCCAGACGAGGCTCTACCGATTCCATCCGAACTCCCTACGACTCTTCCGCACAATACTCAATATCGATTTTCGGATACGTCAATATATCCCACGTTGGAAACGAATATAGATGCATTTGCCATGTCATTCTCACAAGAGCCATTTCCAGAAATAAGATCTGAACTCAATATCAGAAGGCATGGCAAGAACTCGCCATTTCGGCATTGGAAAGTTGTGGAACAATATATTCAAGATCTGGTGGATAGGAGAGGATACCCGAATCTGGTGTCCTATAATACCACTGTGGAGCTTATCCATAAAGACCCACATACGTCGAAATGGACTTTGACGTTACGCAAACCTCTTGAAAATGGTACTGAGGATAGATGGTGGACGGAGTCTTTTGATGCAGTTGTTGTAGCAGCGGGACACTATAGTGTTCCGTTCATCCCTTCGACTCCGGGTCTTTCTACGTTTTCCCAAAACTTTCCCGGCAAGGTACTTCATTCAAAGGCCTGGCGAGACCCAGAAACATATCGCGGAAAACGTGTAGTAGTTGTTGGCGCCAGTATCTCTGGCTCCGATATTTCTTATGCTCTTGCTGATTATGTGGAACGACCTCTTCATTCCGTTGTTCGAGGCAGATATCATCCTTATTTTTTCGACTACGCTTTCCAACATCCCAATATTCTCCGACGTCCGTCAATATCTCACATAACCTCAAATCCTGATACCGATGAACGAACAGTTCATTTCGAGGATGGGACTAAATTGGAAAAGGTAGATTATATCATATTTGGGACAGGATATTCTTGGACTCTTCATTTCTTTCCTAATCTCGATTCAACCATCCGCAACAATCGTCTCCCAAATCTTTATCAACATATCTTCTGGCGTGAGGATCCCACCTTAACCTTTGTTGGGGCTGTGGCCGCAGGTTTCACATTCAAGGTATTTGAGTGGCAGGCTGTACTTGCCGCACGATTCTTGGCCGGGCGTATTACTCTCCCTTCGGCTGAAGAGCAAAAGAAATGGGAAGATGATAGAATTGCATTGAAAGGAGATGGGGTACCGTTCACGGCTCTGTATCCCGACTTCGAGGAGTACTTTGAAACGGTAAGAAAGATGGCGGGTGAGCCAAATGATGGGAAGGGTAGAAGCCTACCGAAATTCCAAAAGTGGTGGAGAGAGGCATTTGACAATGGCCATCTGAAAAGAATAGATATGTGGAAGAGGGGGAACGAAGAAGCTAGACGTAGAATCGAGAGTGAGGATAAGACAAATGTGGTATCGCCAGCATCGCGAGTCAGCAATTTGTAAAACTCTATATCTTTATTTGAAAGTGTTGAGAGAATTATGGTTTAGCAGGCGATCCTTACAATTTGTCAATGCCTGATTATAAAGTTTACATCGATCGTCTCCTTATAGTAAGCAAGAACGAGTGTCACTATTCCCTGGAATTTTCCATTCACCTTGCGTCATTGTCTCCTCAGCTTTTCCAAGCCTCCAGAGTCCTCAAAGCATTTTCGAGGTTTAAAACTAATAACTCTCATTCCATCCAAATGTGTGCATTTATGGGTGCAGTGCAAAGGCGGAGCTCGCCCTTTTATTGGACACCTCAGACAGTTTGGTTATATTCTCGCAAGAGCACATCCCATATCTTCCATGTCGATAAGTTCTATCGCTTTTCGATTCCTGAAGGGATGCCAACCAATCCTATCACCCCAAAGATTGGCCCATGCAGGCTCGGTGTCATTCTCGATGATGAGAACCATGCTGGAGTCCTTCGGGTTATTAGATGCCCCGGATTCAAACCAGTGCCATGATCCCTGGGTCTTTTCAATACCGTCTACCACTGTCTGTAGTGAAATATGCCATGTATGCCCTTCCTCAATGTTGCATACATTTGTCTTTAGGCCGGGATTTTTGAGGTTGTTGATATTACGACATACCATTGAGATACCAGGATGCAAATACGAGTTGCTTGCGACGACTGGCCTCAAATTCAAGATAAAGACTTGAGATGAACTCCCAAATTATACTTGGGGCCACTTTTTTGAAGAAATCGAGCATAGCCCCCAGGTTCGTAAATTGAATAGCCTTGAGCAAAGTTTTTGAACACCTGGCCTCGGAAGCTAAGGTGAAGACTATCAAAGTATTTCTGGCGTTTGATTGTGAGAGCTAAAGTACGGCCTTCCTTGCTGATGAATCTTCTGGCCCAATTGTATTGCTTCTGGATCTCTCGACTCTGATGGGTTTCTTGCCACGAGCTGAAGATGTCGACACCTGTACACTATCATAATTCGAGACATTGAGGACACAGATCAAAACAGGTCAAATATATAGAGGTTCAGGATAATGTATTTCCAAGTCTTAAGATTCACTTCAGTTGGTATATCCATAAGTGAACATTCTTCCTGTAGGTGAACGCCCAGGAATTAGCCCAACACTGAGCCTAAAAGGAGCTAGCTTTCCAACACTTATCTTGACGATTTATTGACTAATTCACTTACTTCGAGGTCTATCCGCACGTTCGTGTTTAAAGGGTTTCATTCGAACTTTCATGGCTAAGCTTCCCTTGGAGGAAGTCAGCTTCATATAACTAAGTACGGGTTGCTCTCTAGAGGGAAGGTTAAGATTAGTTGACTTTTTAATGCAATATTGAAACCCTGTGCCATCAGATCGCTCTTCAAAGAGACTCCTGACGTGTTTCCCTTGCATCTCTTCCTGTTTCCTTTTTTGCCCAGGATTGATAGTTGATAGTTGATCGAACTATCCGACAAAACTTTGCATTGTTGGATATCAAATCACTTCGTTGTAGACGAAGATCGAGTGTAGATTGGCAAGTGTTTTGGGGGGGGGTGGCTTGGACAGTATAAGCTCTTGAATAGCGTCCAATGCATAGACAGCAATGCTTGGATGAAGAAGTCCAGATATTCAATATATCATCAATCCAACACCCCCTTTACCCACCAATAGCCTTCTCGGATTTTCGAAACTACCATTATCCACTGCCTTTTTGTTTACCTAATAACCTCATTCACCATCATCTCATGTGCGTAAAGTCATTGGCGTCACGTAGTTTGTATATAATGAATCTGAGAAGCAAATAAATATCACTATCCCATGCTACTACTAATGTAACAAAAGCTTTGTTCATGAACGATCACAAGTATCAATCTTAACAAATAATAGAAATTTTCATGCTCTTAACCAATCTCGCACTGATGATGAGTGTTAAATTGCCAATGTAGTATTAAAGTGCTATAGTAGATTGCTATTAAATGCTATCAAAGTGACAAAAAAGAGAAGCTGCAAACTGTGCAATATCTAGCAACACCATTTCTCGATCTTCACCCAGCACAGTAGTGGTATTAAACTCTTCGCATTCCAAACGAGACATTCTGCTACCTTATTAGAAACTTAGGGTTGGCTGCCGTGTTCCAGCGTATTTGAAAACTCCAACAACTTTGAATGCCCAGCATGATTATAATATCCCAACTGATCAGGAATATTCAGACCATCGTATTATCTCAAAATATTCGAATCCCTCCACTTAATTAAATGTTCCAACTCAATCCAGACTCTGATTTACTGATAGTAGCCGGTATACCCATAGCGAGAATCGGGAAGACCATCGGCACTAGCCCACTGCCTCTGCCGTCTTTGTTGCACATCCCTCTGCGTATACATTTTGTACTGGCCCTTCGCCGCAAGCGTATACCGGTAGAGCCAGCTCTGAAGCGGGCCCCACCCCTGATTAAATTCCGTCCATACCAAACTCTTAGTAACTCCTGGCCACCCCCTTTCGGCAAATATGCGTGGCCAATCTCTGGTATCGAAAAACGACCGATCATGGTGGTCTTTGGCATCTAAAACCCAGTAGAATTCGGCCCACAGCTGGTTCTGCAACGGGGTTGCATCGGTCCATCTGCCGGCCTTCTTTTCCTGGGCTCTGCGTCTGCTTCTCCATTCTTCGCTCATGACTTGTGCGATTCGGCGGCGTGCCTTATTTTTCTTTGCGGGAGGGTATAGGACTCGTGTCTTTCTCAAATCGCCCATCTTTGCGGCCATTTCCTCGATCGCATCAAGTTTTCGCTTCAATTTGCCCCGTCTTTCATCCACGCCAGCTGCAGCCCATGCCTTCACGCCATCCCAAATCTGGCAATTCTTGATATAGATCTCCTCTGTGAAGCCCCTCCCCTTCATATCATAAAAATGGCGTTTCCTCCGCGCCCACCACGCACCCGGCGTTCTCTTCTGACCCCGTCCCGCCATCCTCTCCTTCTCCGCATCTACGCCGTGAAAAATCCTATCAAACACACCTTTAGCCAACCCCCCATCAACAACAATCGAATCAACCTGCTCGCTCCACGAAAACCTCATAAGCTGCTCCTGCGTCTCCATAAAATCCAGCATCTTGTTGTTCGGCTTCTGCAACGGCCGCGAAAACGCATCGTGCCACTGCTCACCCTGACACCTCGCACGATTCCACCCCTCGTTCATGTTCAAATGCGGATACGGATCGAGCTCCTGATCGCGTCTGCACTTTGCCATGAATCCCGGCATCTGATACCAATCTCGCAAACTTTCCTTCAGCATCCGTGGTGCGATTTTGAGTTTGCCGGGAAGTGGCGTTCTGGAAGCGAAGGATTCCGCGAGACGGCGTGAGTCTGGCGCGCCATACTTGCGCGGTGTAGCTGGGGGAGAGCGTACGTAACTGGAGGAGTTTTGCTGGTAGGACCCTCTGTTGAAGAATGTCGGTGGAGGTGCAGGAACGCTGGGACAAATATCTGGAAACTTTTCGTAGAGTGTTCGAAGTTCGACGCGGGTTGTTGGATTGTGGCAGGGCGGCACTGCTGGAGGAGTGCTGGGCCTGGTATTGTCGTTGAGTTGATCATGCACCTCTTTTTGTACACCCTGAAAGTAATCCATATCTGGAGCAGCAGTGTAGTCAGAGGTCTTCTCCTTCCACCCATCGCCAGGGATGACAGTCACCTTGGCTTTATTGATTAATTGCAAACCTGGCAGAGCACTGCAGGATATAGAGCTAGATATGAAGTCTCGTTGTAGTGGTTTTGGAGTCAATGGCAGCAAGATTGTGGTCTTTGTAAGAGGATCAATCTCTTCGTCATCAAGGACATGACTCACAGCTGTGCAAAGATTAATTTCATCTTTATTAGCAAAGTCTGTCTTGTTTTGGTTGTCAATTTTTGCTCCAAGTTCAGACTTGTTATCAGAGATGGAATTAGAAGAGCTGAAAAGTCGGGCAAAATCAACATTGATGTAAGAATCAAGAACTGGAAACTTCTGAGATGGTACTGGTATTTCGGATATCTGTACCATGATGAGTTTATTTGGTGGTTGTATTCAGGATGACTCAAGTTCTTTTTTGATAAACTGAAGATGATGGGTAAAATTGAGAGTTATTTTGTGACTGTTGAGTTGATGGGGGCAGTAAGCCATATAAAGAGGCGGGAAGGTGTTAGAAATAACACCATCTGAAGTGAATAGAAAATTGTTCACGAGGTCCAAATTTCATGATGAGAGAACGAAATGAACCAATTACCTAAACAGTATTAAAGGGGAAGAGAGGAAGTGGTCTTCTACTGTCGTCACTTGATGAACCATGGTCGCTTAAGTCAAATAGGGGATGTAAAATGGAAAACTATCAAACCTGGAATCACTATTTGAAATGCCTGAGGCAGTAGATACTAATAATTCATCCAAACTTTAGGTCAATTGTCAAGGCTGCATCAAGAAGGTTCACATAAAGATTTTACTGACAAGCAGATAGATTTGCATCATGAACGTGTTTCCATTAATTCAACAATTTTTGCATCCCCCAATGTTAGGAGAGCCCACAATAATAAACCATACACCACACTATACCATAAACATGACCCTTACACCATTTCTAATTCCCTTGCCCAAAATCTGCTAATACCCAACCAACCAAGCTCCAGTAAGACCCAAGTCATTACATTCGTTTCTCATTTCATTGGCCACGCATATTTCTGGTCATCGCCAATTACCTTGGCTCAATGATAGTAGTCCTTGTATACAGTCGACATCATCCTTTTTGCTCGGGCTCACTGGGCCTTGCATGAAGCTCTGAACATCATCATCTGGGGTTTTGATGGCCTTTATACTGTTTTCTGTATCCTCATAGACCTCAGGCTCTCCATGTGCACTCTTTCTACGCTTATTTTTATTAACGCCAAAGTCTGCATGAGTGGGTATCTCCAGGCTATCCTGAAGAACGCCTTTTGGCTCCCTCTCACTATCCTTTCTAATGTGAGCAGGACGCCGCCGTGCGTTTTCGCCATTTTGATGCGGGATCCAATTTTCCTTGTCCGAGTCGCCTGATGGAGATCTCCTCAGTGGGTCTTTATCATCGACCGTCTTTCTCGGTTTCTTGACTCCGCTCTGCATTCTCGCAACACTTGATGAAGCACGTGTCATCTTAGGTCTCTTTCCTTGCGGGTTTGGCCGAGATGGCGTATTTAGTTTGCTAGGATTGGACTTCAAGGCACTGCCACTAGTTGAGCGGATAAGACTGATCGCAGCAATTGCTGAACCGTTGGACTCGTTCTCGGCTTGAGTCGTAAGTTCATCACGAGGCTCTCCTTCAGCACAGAATTCCCAAGTTCTCGCATCACGCGAGCGGCCACTTAGTAACCGAGGCATAAATGAACTGCTGAAAGATGAAGATCCGAGAGGCAGAGCGCTGTGGCTACGTTGTAAGCTTCGCATCCTCTTTAGTGGAATGACGCTGGGTAAAGATGATGTAGGCCGTTCAGTATGTAGGCGGGGAGGGGTGATATCTCCTTCGACTAGTTCCGCTCTACCATCGAGGCCAGTTGAAAGACGCACGCGCGATGTTGCAGAGGGCGTAGTATCGGTCGTGATCCTCTCAGGGCAGGAGGACGGGAAAATTGGCCGAGAGCTAGGGGCAAACTTGTCAGCAGCCTACTTGGGATAAAAACCATAGATACATACATGGCGGGAGTTGTGAACATGATACTTGGAGCGGCAACAGGGGTAGAAAACGGGTTGACAGGGTTCCAACGGTTGGCTAGGTATCCAGGTGTAGCTGAAAATGATTGGGACAAGACTTCTGTGACAGATTGAGACCGAGTTTCTTTGGCGGCTGCCTCTGAGACATGAGGGGCGAGTTCGGTTTTCAAGGGCGAATGTTGAGTGTTCTCCACGTTCGTTTCTGTAGGCTTGTTAATGGCAATCGTTTCGTGTGCTGGAAGTTGCTGAACGTCCTGTGAAAGCCTAGGTTCGTTATCGTTGCCATGTGTCTCGAGTGGCTCGTGTGGCACACAAGACTCGTTTTGATCTTCCGTTTCCTGACTGCTACTATAGCTAAATGCGGATACAGGATCAGAAGACAAGGGATTTATACCAAGACCAAAGGCTGCAATCTCATGTGGGAGAAGTGGACGCGATTTTCTTCGGTTGATTTGGCGACGATTTTGGAACCATATCTATGAAGTTCCCGAAATCAGTCAATACGCGTCTTAAACTGTCATTCAGCACCACCTCGGCAGTAGCAGGGACCATACCTGGACTTCTTTCTCATTTAACCTAACACTTTTAACAATCTCTGCACGCGCTGCTTTATTCGGTTTGGGGTTTTCCTTGTATTGGGATTCGAGAAATGCTTGGTCCTCGGGCTGTAGAATTCAGGCCGATCAGCACAGAACTCTTGATATTGAGTATAACATAAGAGTAAGCACGCCGGGTTTAGGTAAAAGTAGGACGGCAATGTGGCTACTGGAGAGCTGGCAATACAATCCCGCATACCTAGTTCGTTTCCTCTTCTGCTTCCCCCCCTCTAGCTTTCCTTCGTTATCAGCAACCTCCTCTTTCAGAGAAACATTTGTGGTAGTAATAGGCGCAGAGCTGGCTGGCTCAAATTCTTCGCGGTTTTCCGATTCGGGTTCAGGTCGAGGTTGAGGTTTAGATTGAGGTTCCGGTTTAGATTGAGGTTGGCATTGAGGTTGAGGTTGAGGTTCGGCAGGAATGGCAGGCGAGGAAGAGCGGGGTGGAGGCATCGGGGGTAGAGTCGCGTCGTCCATATTAATGAATATTCATACCAAGAGGATATATTATTGAAGAATGACTGAACAGGAAATGAACCCTCGGTATTGAAGTGTCAACTCCTATATAATGAATAGGATAGGAGTATCAGATTTAAGGTTGAAGTTGGGATCAGGGGAAGATTTGTATGCATGAGGTTGACGCGTTTTGGGAACCGCGACGCAAGCGAGAATCTTAGATATTTCCACTTCGCCCAGTACAGATCATGTCATCATCATAGCATAGGTATCAATTACTCTAATGTAAACACCGAGATGATTAATGCATCGAGAATACTCAAGGTTTTGAAGTTTAACAATGTCTGAATTCAATTTCCTCCCAGTTAAACAAAGTTTCGATGATATATTACAATAACTTTGCTCGATGTCATACAATGATCGTCAACACGTGATCTGCATGCACTTTCCGTCATTTACAAGGATCCTTGACAGCAACTATACTTTTTTGATAGACAGCCCTTATCTATTTACGCCAGTAGGGAAATTCGTTCGATATTCCGGGAGTTGCGGTACTAAGGCCTGATGTCGATGATGGTAAGGGAACAAAAGGTTCAATATGGGTAGCTGAAGGTATACCAGGACTTGAATAGTTACTGGTGATCCTAGATTTCCCATCCGCAATGTCGAGGTTAAGCAATGTTCGCCTGAAGAACTCTAGACTTGCCACTGGCTGATAGTAAGGTACTTCATGGCCTTCACTTAGGGATTAGAAAGTTGTTTGAAAGCTACGTATGGATGTTTAAAGAGATGAACGACTTACCTGCTTCGTAAACTCTCAAGAAGCTAAAGTTTCCGTATTGTCTCACTTCTCCGTATTCTGTTCCATTAACCAAGAAAGGAGCATAGCCTGCTGCTGCAAATTCGGCACTGTGGGTGTAGTTTGCGGCTAAGGAAATGGCTTCTCCTCCGAACCACTGGTTGCGTCAGCTTGGATTTCTGGGTCACAGTTATACTTCAAGAATCCAGTCCTCGAGCTAAGAAGCGCGCTTGGGACTATGAATTCTCATAGGGGCGCTCATCTTTCTAGAACATGGCAATTCCTTCGGGGATGTGAAGTACGAAATGTACCAACTGTAGAAGATAACAGACTTTTGACTTACATTGCAAATATAATCTGCATCGCCGTAGAACAATGACACTCGAACGTCTTTTGCGAGTAGGTATTCTAGATCTTCCAAAAAATTAGGGTAGACAAAATCACCAGTCTGCTGGAAAGCGTAGTAAATATCATCATTGCCGTCGGTGTAATTCAAATTGACCCCCAAAGCATTTTGTGTAGAAGCTAGATTTAGGAAATCAACGAAGTAGGTGGGCGGGGTTGGATCATCTGGATATTCCGTTAGCTCAAACCGAAACCACTCCCGTCTCTACAATACAGGAGAAAGGAATGAAGGGATGAAGAGCGAAAAAAACGAACCAGAAGGATGTCTAATATCATAGGTTCCTCGTTCTCCATAAGAATAGTAAAGACCTTCCACATTGTCTCTGCACATATTCTCAGCTTCTGTGCATATTGCCCGATCCGCAAGCGATGTCAAATTTGTTTCCCTGCAATAACTGATCTGATCAAGACAGCCAGAGCGCATGTTCAGGGCGAACTTGGCATAGTTGTAGACTGAAAAGTCAGTATGAAAAACACGTTTTTGATTGCGGGGTTTTATACCTGTATCATTATAAGCCTTAATACCATATGTATTGTTTACGGCGAATTCGGGGTAACTATTTTCATGATCAGTAAATCTGAAAACGAATCATCACAAATCTGGCTTACAAAGGGGCTTGAATATATTCATCGATGATTCCATTACCAACACCAAGGGTGTTGAATTCTAGTTGTATACCCTTAATAGTACCGTTCGAAATTTCCTGGTTTCTATCGTAAAAGTACTTGTAAAAGGCGGGACCATAGTGACCGCCATAAGACTCTGTCCATAGGTTAAATTCCTTCTTCGACGTAAGATTGACGATCGGGTCGAGTTGGGGCAAGCCACCAAGAAATCCTTGCCTGTCGAGTATCAGCAAATTAGTTTGACCATTATTACAGTCGACAGAGAATGGAGACTGGGAGAGATGTAGGTGAAGGAACTGGGCAATGGAATTAAGGGCAGCTAGCTCTCAACTCTCCTGTGAAAGTATTTCTCTTACAGGACGTGCCATGCAGCTACGGCCGCAAGGTCTGTAGTATCAAGGGCTGTGGCATTTATGACAGGATATCTTCCTTGAGCCCCAGCGAAGGAAGCATTTTCGAAGGCACCAGTGTCTAATTCGGATGTTAACTATCTTAGCGAACAGGAAAAGCATCGAGTGACTTGCATGGGTTCACGCTCCCAACACCTTCGGATCCATATGAAAACCCAACACCCAAAGGTTGAGAAAGAAACAGCAGATTCGAATGCTCGCTAAATGAGTAAGGATTCAACTGAGTGGTGAGGTTCTCTGTAACACTGCAAGGGCCAAGTTCTAGGAATGTCAGCCAGTATTTCAATCTTGTTCAAGCCACTGTATACCTTGAAAGAGACCAATCATAGAATCAGATCCCGGCCCACCATTCAACCAGAGAGTGATTGGTGCATTCGCGGGGTCATTTCGGGCTTCAAAAAACCAGAAGAAGGTGTGCGAGTTGCTAATAACTATTAGATTAGCATCCGTGACTGCAATGACCATCAAACTCAAGGTCAAGATTCACGTACGCATCAAGGTCAATGTATCCCGAGTACGAATTCACACCAGGTGTAGTCTCACATACACCCTCCTTTCCAGGCTCTTTGTAACGAATTGTTATATTTTGGGGTGTAACCAAAGTCTTTATGCCAGTTGCATTTGCTGGCAATCCTCGACTTCCCAGGCTCGCTTGTATGTTCCTTTGGGTGATTCTGGCACCGCTCACCGCCGTGAACAATGCTAGTCCTGCCGTAATTGAGCAAATCATTGTATGTACCTAGTACCTACCTTTCATATAGTGAAAGAGAAATCTACAGGTAATGTTTGGGTGCTCGATACTTATAGGTATGCAAAAAGAAAGATAGCATCATAACCTACCTAGCTTTAACTACCTGCCTGATCTGTTTTAGCTCATCACGGATACGCAAAAAGCTTGCATTATCCTTACTTGACGGATAACAGGATCTAATGGCCGTCTCGCAAGGTATTGGATTTTAGGTTGAAGTGTATTGATTGATACCTACCTAGCACCAGGGAGTTCTTAGCTATCTTTCCCTTGTTAACGGTGCCTGCGAAGTACCTTGGTAGGGATGAATATTTCGGAAGCTATCCATGAAGAAATTCTGTTGAATAGGTGCTTGTAGGTATCTGGTAATCCGTCGACATCCGCTGAACTTGAATCCTGATGCGATCTTGTATGCGGTGAGGACGGGATGCGGGGTTTGTTGGCTGGGGTCTCCAAAGTCAATATATGCGTGTCGGGTAATAATTACTCTTAACAACAGAGTCATATATCTGTTGCGAACTCAATTCTCATAAAAGGAAGGATACCGGCATACGGCAAACTGGCAAAGATTATATCGTCATACCTTTGAACAAATCAAAATCAAGCCAAGGCTCGATGATAAGCAAATCCGTGATGAGGGGTATTAAAGGTTCAAAAATCAGCATTCGAGCTTCCATCTCGAGCTTAGTGAGTCCGACCGCTCCTGTAGAGACTCGAGAGGAGGTAGAAAAAGGTAAATACTGAGCTATCCGACATGCATACCTGCCGTTCACTCACAAATACGAAGATCGTAAGCGGAAATATGCGAATACTTTATGGCCACCAGGAGAAATTGGGGTCCTAAGTCATGACCAATCACAATATAGCCACATTATTCCAAAGAGGCTTCACTAGCCCACGAGTTCGTAAGGCTGTCCATCAAAAGAACTAATGGCTTTTTATGCTCTCTAGCTACATAAGCTGCCAATGGCAGTAATATCTTGAGAATTAATTCTATCTCAAGATGTTCGTCGCTCGTAAAATTCCCAATCCATCCCTCCCATCATACCCCTTGGCCTGTGATGTGCCCTGCCCCGAGTAAAGAGGACAGCACGATCTGCCTCTATCCGCAAAAAACCAATCGACTGGGGAAATGCAAATACCACCGAGAAAAATAACGATCTAAGATGCTGCTAATTGATCGAGGGTCCTCTGGACATTATTGTGGTCGATTTACAAATCGTTGTCATCCTCATCTGGAAGTGGCATAGCTGCAGCATCCTCCATCTCCTTGTGGTAAACCTTCAAGAGTTCCTCATCGACTTGTGCAGTTGGTGGTGCCAATGCTGGGGCGGCAACGAATTCCTAGTACATATTAGCCAGATCATCTGGTAAAAGAGTTCTGTCCATACCAAAGTTGGGTTGCCAACAAGCTTGCGAGCCAACCACAAGAAAGGCTTCTCGAAGTTGTAGTTCGATTTGGCGGAAATGTCGTAGTATTGAAGGTTCTTCTTTCTGTGGAAAGTGATGGTCTTGGCCTTTACTTTGCGTTCCTTAACATCAACCTTGTTGCCGGTAAGGACAATAGGGATGTTTTCGCAAACACGAACCAAGTCACCTATTAATTTCTTTAGTGGAAGATCATTTCGACAAAGTCTTTTGGAAAAACTCACGATGCCAGTTGGGGACGTTCTTGTATGTGATACGAGAAGTAACATCGAACATAATGATACCACATTGACCGTTGATGTAATATCCATCACGGAGACCTCCGAACTTCTCTTGTCCAGCGGTATCCCAAACATCAAATTGAATGTTTCCCAAGTTCTATTGACGTCAGTCTCTGAATCTGCCTCTTATTAGGGCAGAGAAAGCGCAACATACGGTAGTGAACCCAAGGGGGTGGACTTCGACACCGAGAGTGGCAATATATTTCTTTTCGAACTCACCAGTCAAATGGCGCTTGACGAAGGTGGTCTATTTGATGGTCAGCCTATGCTATGATTCGAGATGCCGCTAAGGCAAAATCGTTGGAATGAAGGCGCAAATCTTGCGACAAAGATGTCCAACTCGGTAATAACGGCAGTCATGTAGCCACCCGTAAACTCGATATGCTTACCTTTCCAGTTCCTCCATCACCAACAAGCACGAGCTTGAAGGTTGGTGTTCCTGAAGCAGAAGCTTCCGCCATGATTTTTTTCTATGTTGTCGTAAGGTGGAAGTTTAGGTGAACAGAGCCTCGCAGATGTCGACACTATTGATTAAATGGTCAGCGCAAATGATATTTTGTGATGTAAGAGAAGTTTCGATGATCGAAGGCGTTGAAGTAGAGGAGGGGTACCTGTTATCGTTGAAAATTCGTCGTGGACGTGGTGGAGTATGATTTGGTCTTCAAGGATGTGAGAATGTTTTGATTGCTACAAGAAAGACAAGACCAAAACTTTAGTGAGAATAAAGCGGTGAGCGAGCTTTAGGTAAGCGAAAAAATGGAAAAATGGGAAGGAACTTGGCTCTGATCACGTGATTGCCTTATTCTGCCGCTTCACCTCCCAACGGGAAAAAAAAACCTTGGAACGTCAGTGGAATTACTTGTAGGTGGAATCTGAAATTTGTGGAAGCATTTTGTCGTCATCATCATCATTATTCTTTATTCATCATTTTCTTTCTCTACCTCTTCCTCTTGTTCTCATCAATATCCTATAAAAATGCATCTATTTTATCGGAAGACTTTAGGCAAGGCCTTGTGGGAATAAACACTTCATTACCGTACCTACCTAGGTACCTAGGTACTGCTTTCATGGATCACAATATCTGATTTCAAGAAGCTACTCGTCAACAGTTTTTTTCTTCATCGGACAATAAATCATCTCGTTACTTCTACTTCGGGCTATCTAGGTTGACTTTGGTATTGGATGCAGAAAGAGTTCCTCTCTTAAGAATTGTTGACTAGTATTATATGCCATATTATATGTACCGTACAGATATGTGGCCGTTTCTATAAGATGCCCAAATTATGTGTTGGCACTGAAGGATGTTTTGCCCAAATCATCAATTCCATTAGAACCATATGCCTGCCATACAACTCCAACTCCAACGTTCGAATAGCACCTGCCATATAACTCCACCGTTCGAATAGCACCTGCCGTATAACTCCACCGTTCGAATTGCACCTGGCATATTATAAAAGCAGCCATCACTTTTTGGCCTACAGTGGCAGAATATGACAGCCTAAAAGCCCTCTGCCTCCCCAATTTCTTCGTGGAGTTAAAGTTAATTGTAGCTCTTGGCGTCCCAAATTCCGTGAAACTTTTACCATAACCTCGCGCTATCGTGGGGTAGAATCAGTAAAGTCGTCGCATATCTAGTAAGTGTTTGAAATACATACACCTTCGTTTCCTTGTACACATTCTCCAACCCTCTTCAAGTCATCGTGGTTCGAATGATTGACATATCCAAAATTTCTGATTGTGTCCCCTGCTTTCAAACCAGCTTCATCCGCAGGGCTTCCAGCTGCAACACTGTTGACCTTTGCGAATGGCAAATCTAGTAGTGCAGGCTCGTCGAGTGAAGCTATAGTTTCAGTAGTGCGGGGTGTGAGTAGTTCTTCAGCCTTCCTCGCAAAAAACTCATGGAGATATTTCTCGATAGCGTCCATAAGAGCTTTTCTGTCGTTTTTGAGATAGATTATTCGTGACCTGATAGTTCTAACTTTGAAGAAGATATTAGCCTATATCACAGCTGTATGAAGCTCATACTCTTACTTTGTGCAACGTCTAGATCTGCTCGAGGGAAACCATCTGGTGTCAGAAGTCTTGTGCTCATATCCACTCCATGCTGCTACATGTTAGCAGAGGCTCTTATGGCTCGATTTATGACCTGCCGAGTCGAGAACACCACTCAGAGCTTCGAGCTCAGCTTCTGTATTATATTTCAAGGATCGAAGTTCCTCGAATGTTAAACCATCTGTTTGCATTCCATTATTTGCCGCAGTTCCAGAGGTAGGACCAGAGAGAACTGTAGGGGCATGTAGATTGTCCATATTCAAAGTTAATCCCATATCTTGATATGATGTTGTTGTTTTATAATTCCTGAGTAGTTGAAGTCATGCAATGCAGCCTTGTGAACCAATTGAGACCAGGTTGTCAAGATGGCGGGGTAAACTCAGCCGATATGCATCTGATGACTAATCCTCGCCCTATCATAAATTCACTTAGGTCAACCAACTTTAGTTCTCACATTTTAATGAGTATGAACTACAAGTGTAGTCAGGCTGTGCAAGTGTACTTCGAAAAAGAGGTAGCAGTGACATATAACTTTGAAGAACTTAATGCTTTCTATTTGTAATATTGAGATGAGAAAATAGACAGACCATGGACACAAAGGCAAGTTTGCCAGTTGAAACTTCCCTCACAATGAAGGGATCAGAAGTTTGCAATGCCAAGGTTGATTCATTGTAAATTGTAAAAGACTGCATCTCCATGATATACAATATAAAGGAATTTCCTGGCATCTCTAGGTCAAGAGGCCAGGGGAGCAGTAATAGTGTCTGCACAGCATTGCAAAAACGGAAAGCAGCAAGACTTGGAAGCCTTTCTGACATACCTAGGTATTCATTTCTCAATAGTTGATTTGCATGACTAAACTTGAGACACATGACCTCCATACAATTAGCACCACTACCTCTGCAATGG
Organism: Monilinia fructicola; assembly: GCA_008692225.1. NCBI lineage: Eukaryota > Fungi > Ascomycota > Leotiomycetes > Helotiales > Sclerotiniaceae > Monilinia > Monilinia fructicola. The sequence goes on along the minus strand of VICG01000001.1, from coordinate 2,269,500 downwards.
GAATATTCTATATCATTCCCATTGGGTACATATTCGCAAAGTAAAATAACATATCATAACCCCAGCAATCATTGCTTCCCATAGCCTTCATCGTCAACTGACGTGTATTCATCATCAACACTTTGCTCGGCGATTATATCATTCGTATCTTTGATAGAGGTATTGTGAATAGTTGGTGGGTATGGTTGGTAACTAGATTACAGTAGGTGTGCAACCGTTGCAGCGGTAGTTTTCTCAGACGTAGCAGAGGCTGATGGTGGAGGTGAGAGGAGATTTGTGGTGAAATGGAAGTGGAGGATAACGCGGGATAGAAAAACAGCCAGGTTGATGCCCAAGTGTCATTTTCTGCTTGTTTCTGGCGTTCGTAATCCTATTCTTCACGCCTGATCATTGATCATGTACAAGAGTTTTCCGCTTCATTCCTGAGAGCCTGGATCACTTCAATGCTGAGTACGAGCCTCTTGTGAGATTGACGAAATGCGCATCATAAATAAATGAAACAGTAACCGCAGCCGTATGACGGCACGATACAGCCTCCCTAAAATTCATGCGCGGTCTCACACTTGGCAACTACATTGAGAGTATGTAAGATAGACAGACGCTACGCCATTAGCGCTGGCTATCCCTTCGTGTGTGTGTATAAGATGTGATGATTTTCCTGCTATAAACGCCTTGGAGATTTCCAGCAAGAGGCTATGTACGAGCGGCTGTGTTTTGTAACTATAGATTGGCTGATTTATCTGTATCGCCGGCAATAAGGCTGTAGCAATACACTCGTTGGCTGTGTAGTGACGTTCTTAGGACCAGCTTTGCGGATGGATTCAAGCAGTGATTTTCGAAGGATTGTAGTGTTTGAGTTGTACGGCTAAGACTGCTTCTTAGTTCACATACTGAACGATTCCCGCTAAGAAAGTATCGATGAGCTTCCAGTCTTCGATCTACATCAGTTAATAGAGGGAGGTTTAGGTAGAACGCAAATGTTCGGAACTAGGCAAGAGTCGAGACTTGTTGCTTACTATTCTGAGAGGTGCTTCTATAGCTGGAAGATAACCTCGCCCAATCTTTCAAATTTAAAGTACCTCAAGGGGAGGCTGAGAGTAGGGAGAGAGCCAAAATTTTCATATTGGAGCAGGAGAATATCGTAGAGCGAGGTGAAGCAGAGGCTGAAAAAAACTTTAGGTGTATCGATTGATCTTCCAAACTGTTACTCCATATTTCAAATAGCCAAATTGATTGCTTCGATGGAGGTTGCCGCAGAATACAAAGTATGATGCAAAAATTATAAGGCACGGTTATTATTATGAGAGCTATTTTTGACTGTCAAGTATTCAAGTAGAGACAAGCAAACAATATACAAAGAGCCTATATGAAATTGTGAAAATTCCTCTAGGTATATATACTTAATTCTGGGACAAAACTGTAAATGGGAGTTTTATAACAGGCAGTTTTGTTCGTATGTATCTAGGGCTCTAAAAATTCTTTACTGATCCATCGTCCGGCCGATGTGTCTTGATCTAAAAAGTTTCTTCAGCTTCCTCTCTACCCCTTCGGTTAAATTTACACCAAACACCAACCCTCCTTGATCCTTCCTTGCCTGACTTCCACTCTGAGGCTCTCTTTCCCTTTATTCCATTGGGTTAAATATCAAAACAACATTCTTGAGTTACCTGTATTATTCTACAACTCTCTCTATACATTGGCAAACCCTTCTTGGTTCATGGGAACAATATTGTATTACACATTTTGATCCTTTTGCTCCTTTTGCTTTTGCTTCTTTTTGATACAATTTTGTTCACTCTTAATATTATGGAGACCTATGCTCAAGAGAATGCTACTCCTGACGCGTCAATCAACTTCACTCCTTTTGTTGACAGTATGAATACCGCTGCCCAGAATAATATCGCTCTTTGCGGATCGATCAATTCTGCCCCCTCTATGAACAGTAAAAATACTCTTCCCCAAGACAAAACAGCACTTGGTGCGTCGATCAGCTTTGCTCCCTCTGTCGACAAGATCAGCACCCGTGCCCAAGAAGATACGGCCCTTCGCGAACCAATCGATCTTGCCACCTCCAATAAAGTCAAGGATACATATGGTGAGAATAACCCAGCTCTCGGATCACAATGGCGCGTAAATTACACAGCTGATTCCACCATCAAAGCCATTCAAGCAGCAGAAAGTCTTCCGCCAATTCGAATCACCTTTGACACTAGATATACAGTTAACTACTTCACCCATGAAGGCATACCCATCGAAGCACCCGTAGAAGAGCCCGAAGAACCTTCCCGTATACAAAATATAATCTTGAATAGGGAACACATCTCCGAGCCATCTGATACAGTTCACATCGCAGGAAATCGAGCGATCCATCTCCAAGAGCCTATCGAAATGGAACCAAATACCCTTGAACACCCAAGGCAGTCTGCATTGAGTGGTGTATTTGCTATCAATTCCGAGTCTAGTCACCTAGGCAGCGAAGAAAATTTTACAAAAGAGTCTGTTACGATAATGCCATTCACTGAGTACCAAAAAGAGCCTGCGACAGATAAGGGAATCGGAAGGAGAGTCTCCAGCACCGTACGTAACTTAACTGCCAAGGGATTACAGCTTGTTCACGATCTAGATGAGAAGGCAGCTGCCCGTGCTCAATTCTCTTATGATGGTGTATATAACCATAGCCTTAATGGCCCCCATTCTATTACTACAGTCCCAGTTACCAGCTCCGAAGACAGGAGTAAGACAGATAACGGCATCGCAAGAAGAGTGTCTAATACTGTACGCAACTTAACTGCTAAGGGGTTACAACTTGTTCACGATCTAGATGAGAAAGCGGCTGCTCGTGCTCAATTTTCTTCTGATGGGCCATATCACGATAGCCCTGAAGCCGATAATATTAATATAGTCTCATCCACCGAGAATAAAAACAAGCCTGCGACTGGTGTCAGAAGAAGAATCTCCAACACTGCTCGTAATATTGCAGAGTTTGGAACCCAAATCATCAAGGATTTGGATGAAAAGGCAGCTGCTCGCGCTCAATTCTCTTTTGACATTCCAGATCGTCAATCTATGGAAGAAAATACCAACACAGTGCCAGCCACCAGACGCCATGGAAACTCTTCGACAGACAGCAGTGTAGCAAGCAAAATATCTAGCACTATACGTAATTTGGCTGAACTTGGGTCACAAGTCATCAGAGACCTAGACGAAAAGGCTGCTATACATGCTCGATTCGACTTAGATAACCAGATTCCTATGCATCGAGGGACGGTGGATACAAATCAGTCACATCATTTCGGAAAGTATCTCAGGATCATTCATCGACGAGGTGGACATAGAAAGACAGCCAGCTTTGATATGCCGGAGCGAGAGAATGAAGGAGGCGTATTTGAACCGCTCACCACAGAAGACGGTAGGTCATGCCACAGAAAGTCTTTATCTGGCAGCTCCTTTGGCTTTGTTAGCAATATCAAGAGCGTATCCACCAGTCTTGCAAGCTTCAGTATTGCACCACGTTCAAGGACAGGCATGTCTTCTCGCCATCAACGAACAGACTTCAGCAGCAAAGCATCATTCGCCGTAAGTGTTCTTCCCATGACAGAATTTTGTAAAATAACATAGCCTTGCTACTCAGACACTCAAATAAATGGCTCAGATGCTAATAAAACCTTACAGGGACGGGCTTCTGAAGATAATGCAGCCATTTCACGGGGTATTATCATGGACAAGGATATTATAAAGCGTATGGAACAACGACAAGGCATAATTGAAGAGATTCTTTCTACGGAGAAGGATTATATAGACGATATCAGAGCTCTGATACGTGTAGGCTGAAATATATCCACTTCGCCTGATTCTTTCACTAACATATTGCTAGGTCTTTGATAGCTTCCTAGTCACCGTTCCTATCCTCTCTCAAAGCTTACGCAAGTCCATTGTCTTGACTCTCAAGGATATTTCAACCCACAATACCGAATTATACAACGACCTTGTTACCGTTGTGGCCAATACCAACAAACCTGCTGGGGTGGGCTCGGTTAACTTACCAAGTCGACCACCAGTCAAAGGACATAAGAGGTGGCAAAGCCTCGGAGAAGCACCTACTTCGGAGTGTACTGAGAGTCAAGATAGACAAATTGGTGACCCAAAAGTTGCGGGGGAGATTGCAAAGGTCTTTTGCGGAAAGGTTCGGATACTGCAGTTCATTTAATAGCATATAACTGACATATTATAAGCAGATTCCAGGATTATTCTTATACGAATCATATGGCATCATGCATAAAGAGGTCATGAAGCAGATACATACATCATACCGGACCACTGATGAGTGGAAAGATCTCAATCAAGCAATTCGTTCAACTGAGGAATTGATTGCCTCTATGAATGAGCGAGAGAGTGGCTCGCGAAAGGCAAGAGATTTCGAGGACTATTTCATCAAGGTAAGGATTTAACCTCTCTGAAACATCAAACTTGCATCAAACACTGATAAAATTCAAGCCTATCCATCGTATTGCAAGATATGAAGTTTTATTTGGTCGTCTTCTACAACAAAGTCCAGTATGTGATTGTCCAGAATCCTCAACCGACGTCGAGACTACACTTTTCCGCATAAAGGAACTACACAAGGCAATGAACTCTACTACTGGCAATCATCAAAAGGCAACTGCCATGTCAAGAACATGGCTGTTACAGGATCACCTAGTATTTGCAAGTCAGGTACGCCTACACTTCTCATATGCTTGTCTCCTTCTGTCTCCTGCTAATTTTACCTAGCCAGAAAGTAGATCTCGGGACAAGATTCGTACATTTGAGCAAAATCATTTGTGTGGTGTGCTTTATGCTTGCTGGCAGACAAATGACACCGTTACGGGTCGCAACATCACTGGACAGTATCTCATAGCTCTCTTGTACGAGAAGTTTTTTGTTCTCGCACAGATTTCTGGAAAACAAGATGAGGCCTATTCTATTCAGGCTTGTATTCCGATCAGTGAGCTCAACGTAGAGGATGTTGACAATGGGAAAGGTAGGCAATCATGCTTTTCGCTGAAATTCCAGTACTTCTATTACTCTACTGTATGGCTTCTGACATGTATGAAATAGGTCTACAGTGCCACACTGCACCGTACTCATGGAAGATTGTGTTTGAGAACAACTCTCAACTATTCGAAATCATAATGAGTGCATGCTCCGCAAAGGAGGAATTGGAGTGGAAAAGTCGTCTTATTGATCGTTCTGGCAAACAATGTGACATCACTGTTCAACAAGAGATGATTGCATCATTGTCACTGGATATCAAGCCAATCATCACAGTTTATGGCAAGCCAAGTAAGTTTCTCGCGCATCACAATATTCTTTCAAAATGGCAACTAATCGTTATCACTACAGGAGGTATTGTTCGCCGGGCTTCTATTCACAGAGCAACAACGATTGCAGGGCCGACAACTATCCCTCGTACTATTATTGTCCGGGGTACCAGCGCTACAACCGAATCTATTCTCCCAAGCTCTGTTTCTCAAGCCTCAATGAACAGATCCCAATCGCTAGCCGGCCAACACCGTCTCACAATCCTTGCTCCTCCCCGTGCAGAGCGTGTCTATCTCGAAAATGTTCTGGCAGAAGTCTGGACACGCGACATCCTTCCCTTTCCTGGAATGAGTCTTAAACCACACAAGGAACACGCTGTCAGAGCATCTGCAAGCTCCATGATGCGCAAAATCAGCCATGCAAGCATCTCCAGCATTACCAAGCGATCAAGCAGCATGGCCAGCCTCCACAGAAGCGGAGAAGACCACGCAGCAACCGAGCTTGATAGCCTTAGACCCATACATCCCAATCGTCAAGGCCGTCACAACTCGAGCGAGAGCATACCGTTGCCGGATCTCGAGCACTCCTTGTCGCAAGAGGCGAGCGGGAGACATGGCTCAAGGCTTGCTGTCATCATCGATGAGAAGGAGAGCGGCGCGGGCACTGGTGGTGCTCATTCGATCACTGGCAGTCCAATCAAGGCTCGTCTTGCTAGTTTCAGAAGCAAGAAGAGTGTAGGCTCAGTGGCTGATACGCTGAACTCCAGACGTTCCACTCCTTCCACTTCCCCCTCTGCTAAGAGCACGTTGGCTTTGCCAATTGTTACCGCTATCAACGGAGAAGAACTGAGAAAGGAGAATGTTCTGCAAGCAACCAATGCTGGTGATGGTGGCAGAGGTAGTGGTGGCAGTAGGGAGGAGGCAGCTGGCGACCTGTTGCAGGCACAGCACAGGAAGGGGAAGAATAGAGCGATGTTTAAGGAGGGGATTAGGAACTTTTTCCGATAAGCGAAGGGGGTTCTAGTACTAGGTTTTCCGTAGATGACAGAAATTTGTAGATTATGGTGAATATTAATGATTAGTATAGGACTTGTGAAATCAGATACTGTGATTGAGAATACTGCCGTCGAGTAATGGGTTCTTTGAGTTGTACGACTTCAGATGATTGGTGAAGTATATGAATATGAGCTCTAGTGTTGAGTTTTTGTTCTTCAGGACTCTTGGGATGCTCTAGTACGAGATTTGGTATCAGCATACATCTTGGATAGTATTGGCCGAATGTGTTAGGTGACTGTATGCAATGCTTGATTAGATTGAATGTTAAATTGACATTCGCGTAAAATATTGGAGTTATTGGATGCAATAACTACCTACCTCAAACTTAGATATCAAATTGGCATTTATAGATTTATTGGGATGATTGATGGTTATGTCTCATGTAAATTAGCATGTTAGTCCATTCTTGATAGATTTTCTGAGATGATTGACTACGATTGTAGTTCTACTTTGTAACATGGATAAAGTATACATTGACCATTGTAGGAGTTGGAAGCACAATCATGAATATAAGTGTAGATAATAAGATACTTTCAACTAAATTCCTATAGCAATTAAGTAAAATCTTTGATATTAGATTACCATACCAAGCAAGTATTCTCCGAGAATATGTAGAGAAGTGGACTGTAAAGACAAATCTAAATCTGCACATTTTGATGACAGCAATTGAGGTATTGGGTCAATTGAATCAAAATCTTAGAATATTGATATAATATGTTGAATTCTTAGATTATTGGGCGAAATAGTCAATACAGGTTTAGATTATAAGATAATATCGACCAACGTCTTATTTATGGTGACTAGGTGTATGACTTGTCTTTCAACCAAGATATGTGTAGAGTGCTCGTCGAAAATATATAGAGAATTGAATACTTAGATGATGCCACTTGAATCATTAATATGGTTGAATGAAATTATTAACCTCAGTTCAGAACGTTTTGTTCATTTGATATAATAGTTAGTGTAAAGTTTAGATAATAAAAGAACGATTATTGTTAAGGTGATCGTGTGAAACAAAGAGGAAGTTCTTATTATTCCATCAAAAGATGCTGTGCAAGTTCTACTATAGGGTAACAATTTTCCTAACGGTTTCCAGTTAATTTTTCGAGCAAATATTCGAGAAGGCATCTAATTCAAACTTGGGGGCAAAACGTCTATTCTTTGCATATTGTAAGATTATATTCGGGAGTAGAAGATGAGTGGTCACTTCTTCAACCTTGAGTGTTGAAAGGTAGGGCTTAGATTATGATACTAGCCACAGATTTCGAACCGAGATACCTGATCTCTATTCCCTTAGAGTTATGAGATTATTAGGCATAAATGATTTCTCAGGTTTGCATACTGACACGATGAGCTCGAGGTCCTAAACTTCTTGAGAGTAGGTATTCGATACTCAAGAACAAGACATTGAAGTAATATCTGCATGAAACATCAAAACAATGAGATCAAAAGCTTGCCCAAGTCTGTATATTGAAACATTATCGGCTGCAGAGTTGAGATATTCCGGATGAATAGTATACTTGAAACACAGTCATGCGAGTGAGTGAGTGGTATCTGCCGGAAAAGCTGAAACCCTGAAATATGATAAACCGCATGATAAATTCCCTCAACTAAATCCCCCACCCTACTTTCGGGCGTGTCAAGTTTTCCCATCTTGGATAACCCAATTCAGTACCTCCCCCCTTTATGATTGGGTATCGAAGCGAGCTCTGCCACAAGGACTAGTTGAGTATTGTAAATACAGTACCTCGTCCCTTAATAATCACCTCAAAATCTACATAACGCAAGTTTTCAACCACAACAGCTATGGATGATATAATAGTCCGGAACGGGTAAGTTTAGTTAACTCTCAAATACTATCTGGATTATTTTCCAGTTCCCCTACGCCTCAAAATACCCGTAATATAGAATTAACCTCCTCAACCTCCTTTAAGCTTAACATAGGCATCTCTGAAACTTCATTCGAGAGACTATAATTAAGATCGAGACATGTGTATGGTATAAAGTTTCTTCGATCTGGCCAAGGTCCGTCATTATACGACTTGAAAAGTAATAAAAATTTGATTCTTGCTGCAAGGATTGGATTTGGAAAGACTACGGTCATCATAGGCTACCATTTTTCAACTCCTGCACTAATCAACAGGGAGAATGGAATTGTTGATATCATCATGGTGGTTATAATATGAAAGTTAATAAACAAATCCTCATTACCATTTTGTTAATGCTTTAAGGATTGTTGTCGAGATCGTTGTAGAACAACGTATATGTAGAATGCTGAAATGTTAATTAGCGCGTAGCCTAGCATGTTACGTGATTATCCTGACAGAAAAAATTTCACTCATGCATCACCCTGAAAGGCTATTCAGAGTTTCTAAGCTACAGAAGCACGCTTGGAGTGCGGGATTCGGGTACAACCATCCTTAAAAAAAACAGCAAGCGATGATCTTCCAGGACTCCATGGAAATTTTCGGTTCTAGGCAAAAGCGCCTTGGCATTTCTCTATTTCAAGATGATCAGTAATCTGGGAATGAGTTCGGGAGGCCATATCCTATGAAACTTGCAAAGAATGCATATACAATGACAATGAGAGCGCCTGCCCCTCAAAATTTGCGGAATTTCTAATTGTTATCAATAACAAGAAGAGTCTTCTCCATACCCAGTAACATTTGTAAAAGAGACGGAAGCAAAAATACGGTTGAAGGGGAGGCTGTATCAACGATTTAACATAAACACCGTATAGAACAATAACACCTGATCGGAGCATCCGCGTTCTTCGGGGTACCATGTGTGGAAAATGCGCGCTATACCCATGAAGACATGATGTTTAGCAAGCCCAAAGTAAAGCCTATGAACTTCCAACAAACGAACGCGGACCAGTCAAGTCTGAGTCTGTTTGATCCTCAACTTGGAGGCACGTATGCACATACGTAGAAGGAGAAGCAGAATAAGGTAGGCTGCAAGAGCGATGTCAGCTTGGATTCGCAAAAGCTATACGAGTCCGATATACACAATCAGCCCATAGTGATCCATAGGGTAAATAATGCCCTCGAGTGATTTGCCCGACGACGCGGTTTCAATAGCGGGACTCAATCGTGCTAAAAACTTCGAGATAAATGATAGACTAGGTATAAAGAGTCAGCACTTGCCGATACCAATATAGAAAACATGCGCAGGCAATTCCAACTGGTATTTTATGCATAGAAAACATATCATGAGGGCAAGAACATCCAAGAAACTACCGGTAAAAAAGAGCAAGCAAATTTAGCCTCAGCCATAAACAGTTCCGGCAATCGCAGTACCGTGTAATAATCACAATGACTCTTGCTCGCTAATCTGCGAGCACTATTCCACAATTTCATGGAACCAGATCAAATAACAACCACCCTCCCTCCACAAGGCTTTCAGGCCGCGAATACTCAATAAAAGGGAAGCAAGAAAATCACTATAGATGAATGGGTGATGACAGCAGGTTCTCAACCAAACAGAAACAACCAAAGCCAGAGTCATTTTCATTTCCATCCATTAGAGACCAGAATATTCCAAATCCTCAAAACTCGTAAGTATCTGGAACTCCACAATCGAAAATATACAACTTTCAAACCAGTACTTATAACCCATTTTCTCGTCCGTTCTCTTGATGAGCACTCCCCCCTCCCTATCAGCCCTTCCCGCTCCTCTCTGATTACCCGGGTTCTAACAAAGATTTTACCGACCTGTTGAAGATACGATGATGCCAAAGTTTCGGGTTTCAGACCCGTACAAGTCGTTGATGGGCTAAATGTAGAATACGCCGATTCTTTCTCTTATCAAGAAACTCGGTTTGAGCTCTGTGGCCTTATCTTGGTTGCACGTTCACCAGTGGCTGGATATCGAAGCTCGAGGCAGATTCTTCTCTATTTGGCTGTGGATGGTTTCCTGTCGCAACTTCTCACAGTCTTGAAAACAAACTTCCGAGGGTGAACTTTTTTGTCATGATCATTGAAGTTTCAACTCAACTCTTGTTGAGACCACCATGGTGGTTCTTGCCAGTCTTTCAAACCCCCTAAAGCCGATCGAATCAACTGTTATAGCTTTTGTGACAATCTCCTGATTTATGTTCGTTATCTTGCAATAAATACAACAGGAATCGGTTGACAAGTCAGTCCGCCTTGGTACAACTTGGTGTTGTACCGGTGTTTCCTGTATGTTCCCTAATTTACAGAGGTATTAACGGCAGATGGATGTACAGATACCATTCCCTTCCTATCGATAACATTCTAGTGATCTAAGGTTAGTCAGCCTCCACTTAGCCATTTCAACTATGTCGGCGACGCGCCGTTGCTTATCCCCCGAATAGATACTTTCACAGATCTTCACAACAATCAATCGTCCGCTGAAAAGTATCTCTTGGTTTTGCCTTTCCCCAGTTGCGCCTTTAAATCTGGTGGTATAACCGTATGATGTACAACATGAGGTCTATAGATCGCATCTACTGGTGGCATCCTTTATTTCCATGTTAGCATGTTGTTTTCGTGGTGAACGTTGACACGCTTGAGGTTGCTGTCTCTTCGTCCTTGCATCCTTGCCAATCCAAATAGTGAAGTATTCGTAAAAGATATGATCAGACTACTTTTAGGTCAATAATAGAAAGGTAGAACTAACCAATCGTCCAAGCTCAATGGGAAATACTCATAAAGTGCTTCCTCATTATCTTCAGGACTACTTATACTGATAGCTTTCTTTGACCAACTACTCTTCGCAATCACACCGCCATCTCTCTCGGTACTACTTCTCTGAGCAGGTCCTCTATCCCTATCTTTATCAGAACTAGCAGAAGGATTCCTAGAAGGAGCCTGATGAGTCGAATGTCCCGTGTCGTCATCAGCAAGAGACAGATCTATTGGGGCAGGAGTGGTTTGGGGAGCAGGCTTGGCACTTGATGTTTCTGATTTCCAACGAGTTTTGGGAATTGGGGGACGATTGTGCGAAGAATTTTTCTTTGCACGGTGTGAAGGAGTTGGTGGCTCTGGTGGTAAAGATGGAGATGCGAGATTTGGCCAATCAGGTTGGTCGAGTGGTTGCTGCGATGAGTTAGTTTCGTCATAAGTAGTATTTTACAAGCCATATTTGGGTTAAAAAACGTGATTTGAAGGCATACCTGAATGGTATTTGGAGCGTAAAAGCGATAGGAAGTTTGAGCAGCATTTGGATCAACTTTCACCATTGGCCCACCATCATTGCTCATAGTTCTAGGTTTTGGCTCCCCCTTCTTATCACTCAAAGGGACATCTTTCCTGCTATCAAAATTTCTCGGGCTTCTTCCTCTCACAATGATTGCCCCGGATTGAATTTCTGTCAACTTGATCTTTTCCCCAGTAGCTAATGTGGCCATTAAATTAATTTGGATGATATAGTGTTGCTGCAGTCCTTTTCTTCTCCCATTATTTGCCGTCGCATGTTTGAATTGCAATCGCTTCCACGCAATGGGAATAGAGACACAGGTAGGATCCAGCTCCGGATTGATGCTCAAATCCAAGGGCCATTGCGGTGGCGCTGCTCCAGCTTTCTCTTCGGAGCTAGTCGCATTCGCTGTCTTCCATGGTACAGTGATAATCTCAGTGCTCTTCCCATCAATGCTTTCTAACGCAGTTATCGTGGCAGTCAAATTATAGATTGGAATGTTCTGGCCTTGTTCATTCATTATCGTCGTAATGGACCTCGATAACATAATGGTTCCAGAAATCTGAAATAGATTTCGCCGATAACAAGTCAATTCCATTGGCCTTCCTGGAGTTTCACCACCAAATACATCTTCGGCCACAAAGAACATTCCGTATAATTCTGCTGTCATGGCTGGCCAAGTTTGCCCATTGTCATCGAATATGGGTACCTTCATTATTGGTGCACCAAAGCCGAGTAATTTAATATCCGGATCGCTAGAATTGGTATCCCCATTGTTTTCGGGGTCTGGGTTGTCGAGAAGTGATTCAAATGGCCCTGAGTGATAGGAGAAGGGATCCTCGAAAGTAGAAGAGAAAGTATCGGACAATTCGTAAGAGGGCGTGAATGGCAATGGGGGCATTCCCGTGTTGACATCGTCCCTTATCATCCTCAATTGTTAGTATACACTCCTTTTATACCTTTAGGGATCGCTTCAGAGCAAACATACAACAACCCATCCGCCTCAAAGTTCAAATGGGGGTCAAAGGGATCCATAGTGAACTGATTACTCCTTGAATCGGGAGCTGTTAATCGTAGAATGTTGTGAGGCGTGGTTGATGATGAAATGGTCAAAGTATCATAACCTGCCATATTCGCAATCTTATGATATAGGATTACTCAAGGGAGCTGGTTCATATGAAGAGGGGGGTAGTGTTGTTAGCATTGTAAAATTGATAGTTGAGAAGTATAACTTCATCTGTCTAGATCACAAGTGAAAAAATCATCAAGGATCTGAATGGTTGTTAAGTTGATGTTTGGTAGAGAGGTAAAGAGGCCGCAGCTTGGCTCTTAGTTCATGTCAGCGGGATACTAGAATATGATGATAGCTCCAGGATGCATGGGTTACTTTTTTGAGGTTCGTGAGATATCCGGGATGATAGAATGTAAGATAGATGACCTCGGGAGCTTGAGAATGAAAATGAAGGTTTTGTGTGTGTGAGAGAGAGAGGGAGAGAGAGAGAGAGAGGACGAGATTGTAGATGATACTTTGCCGAATGTCTATAACTGGACTATAACTGGTAGATGCTACTCGAGTAATTCTCTGTACAAAGTAAGACTTACTTGCAATGGTCGTGAATCCAAGGTAGACGAGATAAGGTTAGAACTAACCTTGCCGGTCGGTACATTTCACATTTATCAATTTCCTATCTTTCCCCCTCCCCTCCTTTATGGATCCACCAGTCCTTATCGGCAACCTTACTCCAACAACCCTCCCTCCCCTTGTGAGACTACACACACTACTGCAGTATCCTCAGAGTAGATAGTTCTATAGTACGGAGGAGTAGCAGTGGACTTCTTCGACATCTGCGGCTAATCTACAAAGTACGTCAAATCATCATCTTCAGGGTCAATAATATTCATGAGGAGTAATCTATAAGACCTGCCCATTTCCCCAGTTCGTTCCTAGCTAGCTACTCAATCAAGCCCCTTCTTCCGTATTAGTTTGGACTTTCCCTTTCCAACCTCTCCACCAAGGTTTGAAGTTGCTGTACATAACTCGCTTCTGTGCTTCATCACATTGACACGAGGCCGAAATGGAGGGGGCGTACCGACTTCCGAGTTTGTGCACATATATATGTGTGTGTGTGGGAGTGTGTGTGTGTGTGTGTGTGTGTATGTATATATATATACCGGGTATAGTGAAGGGGAGTTAGTTTACTAGAACACTCTTTCCCATTCATACTCTACCCCCTTTTTTCGACTTTACTCCTTTTATCACACGTTCATCTCAACTTTCAATTCAACTTGAGCGTCGCCGCCGAAATTATCCAATTGTTGAATCTTCATCTCCACAATGATCATGGATGGCGGACATTGGCACCGATGGGAGGATGACAGGCAAATGGGGATCTGATTGGCTCCTAACACATGATCACAAGAGCTACGTCAACCCTCAACCCCAGGAAGATGCTTGGTCCCCGGTGTTCCCTTCCATACTATTACGCAATTTTTGCCCTTCGGATTCGGCGTGACGACTCGATTACATACTCTTTGGCGAGAGGATGCTACAATCAATCAACGCTGAAATCGTTGAAAGGAGATTTTTAAGAGGAGAACGGCTTGAAATGTCAGGCATTCCAAAATGAAGTTCTAGAACTAACCCGTACAATTACGGGAGGAACAGTGGCTTCCGGGGAGCGCCAGTGTATGCAACCCTAGCCTTTCAATATCTAAGGTTGCCTGTTTGAAGCCACCCCAATGGCAACAGGGAATAAATCTTATCATGTTTGGCCGCGGTACAGAAAACCCATCATGGTTTCCGTCAGTTCATTCTGTGAGAACAGAACAGTCTTTTCCCTTTACTCTCCCCAAAGGTTTCAATCCAGCCCACTGTACAGTCCCCATATTACCGACTCTTTTTGAGTTCTACTTCTCGCAAGATGTGCCCTGTCAACAAGATTTGGCCCGCGAATCGGAAGAAAGACGGTTATATATGCTACATGGAGCTTGGGGATCGCGTGAATCCTCCGAATAGGGTAGTCCAACCTTCCAGAGGAGAAAGGCTTCTAGTTTCCCGCCTCATCGATGATTCCCAATTGTATTCCAAATTATCAGCTGCTGTTTGGTTCAGATTACAGTGTAGACATTATATTCACGTCAATGAATACGATTATATGGCATGCCCAGTGGTATCATCGAGCGACCATCTGCACAATAGTGCAGGACATTAGGGGGAAAGGCGAAGAGAGAGTAATCTAGAATGTGATTCATAACAGAGATACTTCGAGTCCCAAGGTAAATCTTTTGCAATCATCAATTATCGTTTCCGCCGCACCTACGATCTTGCGTTGTCAAGAAATGCGCCAATGTTGTTGCCAAAGCCGTTATTGTCGCAAATTGACTACACAATTTCAATTGCGCGACAAATCAATTGATTATTCAGATGTGCAACCAAACTCGGGAACTCGGCGATACCATGCCGCCGGTGATGAGATTCACAAAATCCTCACTTCACGTTCGTTCTCGCTTGGAGAATCGAGTGAAGGGGAACGTGGTAATGTGTTTTGAGTGAATATATTGTTGTATACCAGTGGACACCCAGGGTTACCTGAGATTTTCAATACATAATTTCAGCAAACCAAAATTAGCAGTCCCTGGTACTTTATGAAGAAAACCCGTCGAGATACTCCAAGTCGTCAGACATCCACGCAGCGTCCTTTATTCTCTCACGCTCCAACACAAATGCCTCCACCCCATTCCACAACCCCTTTCTCCTGCGGTTATATGATCTCAAATAGCAGATGGACAACATGACTCACACCTTCATCTCAAATCCCTCTTCTACATCACCACATCCGCATTGCCTCCACTACAACACCCGACGGAAATCCAAATACCCACGAAACATTCACCTCCATCCCATCTCCACCCAGCATCTAATCAGCATCGGGACATGAAACAACAAACGCTTCAAAGCGAACCCCGCCCTGAAAACACCCACCCATCCATCCACCCTTCCCCCAAGAAAAGCAATAAGCAACAAGTAACAAACATCAACCCACACCA
This sequence comes from Monilinia fructicola, assembly GCA_008692225.1. Classification (NCBI taxonomy): domain Eukaryota; kingdom Fungi; phylum Ascomycota; class Leotiomycetes; order Helotiales; family Sclerotiniaceae; genus Monilinia; species Monilinia fructicola. The sequence goes on along the minus strand of VICG01000001.1, from coordinate 2,253,937 downwards.
CATCAGCACCCCAATCCCCCCAAAAGCAACAATGGCAACAAAGTTCAACACTCCCTCTCAAGAGAAATCACAGCCGTAGCCTCCAGCGTAAATTGGCCTTCACCTTTCCGATCCCCATGCGAGACGACAAGGAAACTACTTTGCGCCTCTCAACCATACCATCTACCAGTCCATCGTGTGAGTATTGTAGGATATTTATCTATGTTGTGTATCACCATATCAATACATATATATATGTATATGTATATAAATCACAAGCCAAGATATTGACCACTCCTCCCCCACGAAAAAATTGAGAATCATAAAGAAAGAGTTCATAGCACCTTTGTGATTCTGGATACGATAGATAAACATCACTTTTTGAGATAGCCGCTCAGCCCTCGCATTTCTCTCTCCCCCGCCAACATACACTACCGAGGATCCGCCAAGACTTTATAGGTGTAAGAATAAACTTGCGCTTGTAATTCAACGCGGGTACATCACATATGGTATCCAATCTATAAACTACCCCTTCCCCCCAAAAAGCATACAGGTGTGTGAGCTCGCGAAAAAACCCGAAAAATCCTTGTGCGTACACATCCATCCATCCATCCATCCATCCCTTGGTCCCATCTTCACCTTCTGATTACCAAAATATTCATAACTTCGTAAAAACCCCCACCAAGCCTCCCCGTTCACCCGGGCCTTGCTCCCAAAATCCAAGACTAGTATGCATCCTCCATAAACCTCGATTGAGACAACATATAACCATCGTAACGTTCCCCTCGACTATCCTCACTACTGATGCTCGTACTTGGGCTTACCAACCCACTGCTCTCCGCCAGCCCCGTCGTATCCTCATCGGCACCCGTGGCCACGCGCCTAGCACCCCTACTTCTTGTCCCCTCAATCCCAAATCCCGTGCCACCAAGTCCCATCCCCATGCTCATGCTCATCCCCATATTCCCAATACCAGTGGGTAAACTCCCGCCCACAAATCCCAACGGGTTACCAACTCTCCTCACCCCCGCACTTCCTTCCATACCCTCTCCCACACTTCCCACTCTGCTTAAAGCCGGCTTCTCCGGTAGCCCCTTCAGCAGCCCCGTACTCGTATCCAACATTCCCATCGCCCACCGCGTCAACTCTCCCCCCTTGCAACTAACGCCCAACGTCCACCTATACTCCCCCAGCCTCCTCCGATACCACTCGGCCTCCTCTCTGCCCGGTGCCGTCGCCCACAACAACGACCCAAACGTGCCTATCAGTGCAAAATTCGTCTTACTTGCAAAATACCAAAAAGCACTCAAGTGACTCGTCGTAAGTCGATTGACGAAGTCCATCGCGGATATAAGGCGGGTCTTAGCTGCGCTACGGCAGATGTGATGAATATAAGGTTCTAGCTGCGGAGGCGACGACTGCCCCTCGATTTTAATGTGCGTGTGAGAGGAGCTGGGTGGGGGCGACAGAGAACGAATGATGCGACGATGAAGGGTGATTTCCGTCGCAAAATACGCGAGGTGCAGGAAGCCGGTCGAGGATAGGGAGAGTTTTGATGACGTGGGAGGCGCATCCATGCGGAGACAGGTGGGGAGCGCCGAATACCAATTTTTGAGTTTGAGCTGGACGGGCTTCGCGAGCTGGAGAACAAGATGCGTGCCCTGGGGCCCAGCGCTGGCAACATTAGCCATGGCAGATAGTGTGTAAAAGGTATCTAGGACCTCGGAGAGAATCTGAGAGAGAATGATCATTTGGGTGAAGAGGAGTCTTCCACGTTCGTATTCGACGTTTTGATCGGCGTTAGTTTCATCATGCTCGACGTCCGGGAAATCGTTTTGGGATAGGGGGAGAACGGCCCAGTTTGTGGCGAAGATGTGGGATGGTCGTCCATGCACCAATGACCCCCATTTGTCTTGCATGTACAGCGCCCAGGCGAGACGTTTGCGAAGCCCGCGTTCCCAGGGTGGGATCTTCCAGTTCGAGCAGTCGAGGTGAAGACCGAGTTCTTGGGCTATTGCTACGAGCTGTGCTGTTGGTGCCCATTGATCGCCTTCTGGGGCTTGAGATAATAAGAGGCCAGCTTGCACGGTGGAGAGTTTAGGCCTGTACATAGCATCCGACAATGTAACCCTCGCTAGTCGTTCCAGTTCCTTAAGATCGGGCCTGGGGAGATCAGCAAGTTCTTCACTGTGGTCCCACCAATTGATGGCAAGAATGTATACGGCTGCCAAGAGAGGGGGTGAAAACTCTCGGTACGATCGGTTGTACTTTTCCAAGAACACATTTTTCTGAAGGATGGGAAAGTTTGGGTGAATGATGCGGAAATATAAATCTAGCAGTATAGGACCGTGTGGTGCCACAAGATCTTCAACCGCATCCACATCGTCAATTTGATGTTCGTGACCCGGAGTCGTATTATCCGGAAGCATCAAAAAAGTATCAAAATCGCTCACTTTTCTCAATGTTCCCCTCGACAATAAACTCTCGTCCTGTGGGTCAAAAGGTGATAGGTCAATGAGTGACGGCTCAAAATCTGTAGTTGGACCAATGTATTGGCTATATCGATCATGTTGTAAGCCCAACGTCCGCTTCAATAACGTCGGGCCACCAATATTGGCCATATCTTCAGTTAGTGAATTTGTGGCACCGGTACTCGATATGCTAGATTCATGGGGTCTCGATCTTTCGAAATTTCTATCTGGAGATCTGATTATAATACTTGTTAGCCATGACCTAAAGTATTCAAAATGACAAATACATCAAATCACATACCTTCTTTTAGCAATCGATTCCTCCTTCCCCTCGGTATTTAGCTTCCTCTTTCTAGGTTGTGGACTCGACACAAAGGTGCAATCCTGTGAGTGGAATTGACAAAGTACACAAGTGGACTGCCCCTCATTGATTACACATCTACTCTTCCTCCTCCTACAAGCATCACAAGGTCTGTCCTTTCGACTTCTCATATTATTTCCCGGATCCATCGATGTCACACTACTCATACTGGTTGAAAGACTAGAAATGTCTCTGCCGTTAGAAGAGTTGTTTGGAGTATCGAGGATTGTATCTAGATGAGGTTTCTTGCAAGCAATGGCAATGGGGGCAGTACGTGCTATAGAAGTTGGGGTCGACATGATGTCCACTGCGTAAGGATATTCCAGTGGATCAATGTGCGCCGAGATCGTTCACCACCAGATTCCGTAAGTCTGTTTGAATCCGATGACCTGCTCCAGATCTGGGGTTGGTTCCGGCGATACTGCAGCCCGGCCAAGGAAGTTGGATGAGCTACGGAAATTTTGATTGCAGTCCCCCTGGCTTCGGAGAACCGCGATGGAGGGTTGAAACTTTGGTAGCGTGTAAGAATGGCTTAGTGATGGAGGGAGCTGTCTCCAAAGGGAAAGTCCAACAAGATAGAAGATATGATACTACCCCCCCCTCCAAGAATATGAGAGGCTCCAGGGATATATTGTCAGATGCGCTTATCGATGTGTATCCCCACTCTCTTGCCTGCCAAATATCCCTTTTATGCTCGAGGGTCCCGTAATCAGGATATTCTTAAAAGAGCTTATCGGAGATTGAAGTGGGAAAACTGTGGTGTTGTCTAAACTTGCGAATCTGCAAGTTCCCGGTCTGGTTCGAACGGGTAGATAAGAAAGTCTGGGTATTGTAAACCCAACCACAAATAGAATATCCTTTACTGATAAAGTGCAAGAGTAGATAAATGATAAAATCCTTGCTGACCCTCCCCAGAGATTCTTTTCAGCCTTTTTGCTTGAAAGACTCAAGTCGACATGAAACTCGAAACTCGAAACTCGGAGTCGGAGAGATATGGGAGGAGTACTGGTAGTTGACTGGATCCAGTGACTAGATTCAGTGACTAGATTCAGTGACTAGATTCAGTGACTATCACTACTGCATGCACCGGCCAAAGATTGAAGGAGAATAAGATAATGGATAGTTTTCCACGTCATTGATGAGAAAGAGGAAATCAAGAGTAGATTAGTAGAGAGAGTGTTTCAGCGGTCCTGGATGATTGATATTGGTAAGAAGAACTTGGAGAAGATGGAAGGAGATGAATAGATAGCTGCAGGGAAGCTCAGATCTGCATTTACTAGAGACAGTACTTTCTTTGTCCAAGAGCGATGCGATGATGTTGGCCGGAACTGTTGCCCAACTAAACGGTAATAATAAACAAACCGAGTAAGTTATCAATGCTTAACAGGACAAATGCTAGTTGATCCCACATTCATCGTCAACACGATTTCCAAGATGTACGGAGTAGTGGTTTTTTGGCGTCTTTCCCCCCCTTGATGCAAGATAAGGAGGAAGGACCAATATAAAAGATCCGATATCTCTATCAAACAGAAATACCGTAATAATTATTTTTACATCAATCTACTAATCCGTACCTCGCATCTGCATTGCCGGTACGATGGACCATGAATCCATCCATGATTTATCCTAGCCGTACAATCCTAGTTGGCAGTATCTTGAATACACAACATACTTTAGTATACCTAGATAGTAGTAGGCTTAATAAGACTTGTAAAAGTAAGCTGGAAGCTGGCAACGTTGTTTTTCCTCTCTTTTCTTTTCTCAAGCAATACTGTACAAGAGATTGGAAAGCCATCCGACATTCCCCCTACTCGAACTAATCACTCCCCCTTGGTACTGTATATCATTATGTGAGACCATTACTCCGTAGACCATTATGCCATTAGACCATTAGGCCATTGGCCATTAGACTGTTGGACTGTTAGACTATTAGACTATTAGACTATTAGACCATTGGACCATTACACCATTAGACTATTACTCCGTAGACCATTGGACGATTAGACGTATTATACATACGGTACCCGTCCTTGATTATTGACCTCCCTCTCTCTTTCAATCATTCACGCATTGATCTAATTCAAATCGATACTTGAGTACTTTTCAAATTTCTACAGATATAAAATATGATTCTAATGACACCAGCAAATGCATGACTGGTGCATCTTCAATGACCTATCCACGTGAAATCAAGCCAATCAACATATTTTATACGTAATATTTGGTAACCCAAAATCTCTTATTGGATATATGGGGGGAATTACTTAAAACTTATGGAATTGTAACATCCCATCTTTTTTCTATCAGTTATCTTTCTCTCTATCTCATCCACTCAACGTACGACATTTCCTTATCGTCTCGTCTTTCTCAAACTTCCTATCTGAGGCTATATCTTTGCACCCTGGCTGCAGACCCCTCGGCAAACCAAGCTATGATGCTGTCGTTGACATTTTATATGTATGCTAAATTGCTCAGCCACTTAGCCAAGATATCATCCAAGATAATCTTCATGGAGTGCTGCAGCAGGATTGCAGGATTGCAGTAGTATTGGGCGAGCAGAGCAGTGAGCAGTGGAGCCGTCTGAGTTAAGTTACAGTACTGGAGGATAGGTCTCCATATGGGGACATACCAATCCAAACAATGTGGTTGATACGGTTGATGCATAGTACAACATACTGTCCGGAGTACTGTATCTACAGTGAACCAGTGATACAGCAATGATCTAATCAGACTAATCTCACCATGAATCCATCCATGATCTTCTAACCCCACAACCCACGAGCCCTCTGGTGCATGATTATTGCTAAAAGAAACATTCAAACCCCGGTAGCTATTGGTCATACAAGATTTCAAAGTTCGAACTTCCATTCGGCTTCCAGTAGTTCCATACTCCATGCTACTTACTCCAAAGGGCAGTCCAAGCATATCAACATGCTACTGTACTGTACAGTAATGTGTGAGAAAAGCTCTAAGGGTCTTTTCCGTGGCTAATGAAATCGTTATGTAATTCCGAGATTGGCGCTCACCCGGATTGCACTTTGAAAATGTTTTGTGTCACACAATTCGGGTGGCTCTGATTGCGAACTTGGGAAGAAAGTGGGATCTTGGGGGTTTGCGCAGATTTCTCAATTTGTAGTTGTACCAAACATGCGTAATCGGAGCAGGACATATGAAAATTCCTTGGAAGATCCTAACCATAACCACCGAATGATTGTTGGGATCGGGCGGTGAGATTCTTCACAAAGTAGATGCTCTTTACTGCTACTGCATTACTGCATTGCTGCATTGCTGCATTGCTGACGATAGAATCTCAATCTCTTACCTCATTTTTTGAGACGGAATGTCACTGTATAGCAGTGTACGGAGTGCCGGTATGCCAGTCAGATTTGGGAACTGCGCGTGGGAGGAAAATGTAGTGGCTTGAAGAAAAGAGCGGTATGATATGATAAGTGAGTGATATAAGTGAGTGATATTTTCCACGGTTAGGTAAGAGTTAAGAACAAGAAGCAAGGAAGAGATGACAGCTAGAGAGGTAAAAGGCAAAAGACAAAAGGCAAAAGGCAAAAGGCAAAGGGCAAAAGGCAAAATTTCGAAGAATATGAGATTGATTGATTACACGAATGGGCGGACGTGTAACATCATCATCATCACTATCATCCAGTAGTGCCGGCATAGATGTGTAATGGTGCAATGGAATGGATGAAAAACTTACGAAATATCAATATTATTGTCCTTTATACAAGAAACCTCCGAAAATGCCTCGGAAATGTGAGATATAAAGTGAAAGGTAGGGAAAGGTAAGGCAATGAATGCAATGCAACGAAATAGAATAACATGAACTGAACTGAACTGAAAAGAAAATAAACTTGTCAATTCATTCGTAGCTTCATCAACATCATCAACATCATCATCATCATCATCTTAGACATTGAGATATCGAGGGGGCCGCGGGGTACAAGTAAGTAAGTGTATCAATTTCCAACGTTGTATTTGTACCCCGCATTCATCAATCACGACGACCCACGAACCAGTCTTATCGCATCAGAAACACGGCGCGGCGCTCACCGGGAGTTGAAGAAAAGCCAAACTTATGAGGATCGAGACAAGATTTCAAAGAAAGAAAATGGGAAAGGAGAAGAGGCATTGAATTACAAGACAAGACGTAAGGCGATATCCGACAACTAAGTTATAGACATCGACTAGTATCAACATACGTGTGACGGCAAGGCAGCTCGCTCTCCCTGCAGCAGATGCACATACAATATATCGTTGGCGACACTTGAGGGCAAGAAGTATTTATTCCCAGCTTCCTCATCGAAGGAAGTCTTCAAGAACTGGGAACATTTTGATTCTGTGGAGGCTGTTGGCACAAGAGGGAAGATAAGAATAGTTGGGGAGATACAGGATAGTTGGGAAGTAACATGTAAAGAATAGTTGCGACGAGGCGAAGGGGCACTGAGCATTCAGAAACCGTCTGGAGGACGAACTCGGTTTCTTCCAGCAGTTCTCGTCTCTAGGACTGGATATACATGAGAACTATTTCATTCCAACCCCTTGTTCTTAGATGAGAAATGAGGAAGAATTAACTCCTTACAAATAAAAGTTCTTGGAGTGAAGACTTTATTTTGAGGAGGAGGAGGAGAAGAAGAAGAAGAAGAGTTCAGGATCACGTTAGTGGTTGTCCCCTCGCCTTTTGTTATTCGTCACTTCATCTTTCGTTGATGTGATAGATGGCGTGATGGGTTTCGACGAATTGCATGCAAATCTACTTTAATATATAAAGCATATCATATACGAGACCAAAGTTCGAATCGATGCAAGGCCATTGAGCTTAATGGAGCACATGAATTCCCCTCCCATATGCGACTTGACAGTAAGCGAGAGGTGAAGTTACGAAGAGCGGGGACAATGAAAGGGTTCTGATTTTCCTTGGTGGTGATGTATGTCTAGGAGGAGGAACAACCATGTTATCCCAGAGGGAACTGCGTGCAATAGAGCATCTCAATAGCTGGCAAGCACTTGTTATAATTCATTACAAGTAGTCACACGACGTACGAAATCAACCGGGTTTTAACGTCGCAATATACTATAGCACTCTTCAATATCCTAATCTGGATTTGACAACAATATGGCCGGTTAGGCTGCGATTTCTCATGTCATTCTTGGATATTCCAACTTTGATTAACTATTAAATGATATCGCAGGCTTTGAGGTATCAGCTTGGGAGGGTGCTTTTTGATGTGCTATCTATCTCGTCCAGCGGGTCGTATTCTGAGATATCTTAGATTGGTGTCGTAAAGCAACGCATGATATACTATACGCCTTCTAGCCTCGTCTTTCATCAATCATCTTCGCCTGCAGGCCCTACCCCATCTATGACTCAACTTCTGCACTTCGCTCCGCAGCAGCTCTTGCTTCCACTTCTAGCGCCCTCCTCTCTTCCTCCGCTCTATCCTCATGGGTCTTGTGACCTACAAAAATAGCGAGCAGCCCCAGATCATAACCCGCTTTGAGAGCCCCTGCAGAAATAAACACAACCCAGAAAAGGTTCCTTCCAGCCAACACACCTGTGATGACTGGGCCAAGACTTTGTGAAAATGTCTTCACTACATTTACAACACCCATGACAGCGGTTCGTTCATGTGGGTGGACAACTGCGGCGACGAAGGCAATACGTGGCGCTTGGTCCATAGATGAGGTGCAATGGCGGAGAATGAGGAAAGTTATTGCTAGTGGAAGAGTGGAAGGAACGGGAATTAAAGAGAGAAAGATAGAGGAGGGGAGATGAGTAAATACCATCGTCTGTTGAGAAATCGTACATTAGAATGGCCAACAATGTGAGAGGTATCAGGAGCATATACCTTGACATTTCCAAGGCGTTTTGATAGAGATGAAGCGACAAGCATGGATCCAGCTGATATGATACTTGTGGTGAAGAAAAGAGACCCCAGTTTTCCCTCTTCGATCCCAAATTTCTCGTGGAAGAAAATATGTCACCCAGGAGCTGTGGCAAACTGGATTAGCTCTTCTAGAAGGCAGGCGGTACGAGTTACTTACAGAGGCACAAGACCGGATGCAAAAGAATCAAGCCCTATCAAGAGACAGAGATTCAAAACAACCAGTTTACTCTCCTTGCTTATATTGGGCAACTTCGAAGCAAAATAACCTTTCTTCGTAGCTACCACCTCTTCCGCTCCGTCCCCTAGCAATGGCGCAGTTTCCGGGTCCTCAATTGGCGCATCTTTCTTCTCGACCTCAACTGCCTGGGTAAGCCCAACTGAGAGTAGAAACTTGATGAACCCAAATATCGCATAACCCCAAAACACAGCTCGATATATAGCAATATCCGCCCACCCTGATTCATTTCGAAGATAATTAATGACCCATCCTGAGGCAACAAATCCACACGCTTGACCAGCATTTCCTAACAGTGTATACCATGCATATATATCGCTTCGATTTGATGCGGGAGTAAGTTGTGCGAGAGTTGATTCTTCAACTGCTCGGAATGGGCCAATTTCGTTTCCACTTTGTACTCAGCATCAGCATCTCCGAACAGTAACAAGAGTAAGCTGTAGGTATACGTACCTAGGACTGATGACCCCCAAGACTGCTGCAGCAAGTAGACCCCAGTAGTTCTCACAAAGTGCAAAAACAATGCCGCTTCCCATCATTAGCCCTGAACCCACCGCCAATACAGCTTTCCTCCCCAGCGCGTCTGCGAATACTGTAAGGACAAAGCTAATCAATGTATCACCAATCAAAGTTAGGGTCATGAACAGCCCTATCTTCGTCTTCGAGACATGAAGTGCAGACAGGTATTCGACGAGAATCAGGGTAGCTGTAGCATATGCAAACATGCGGGTGAAGCGCTGGAGGCATAATAGTTTGGTATCGAAAGGCGACTTGTAAAGAGTGATGAGGCCCAACTCAGCAAGTATACCGTGGAGGTATTTCATCACCATTTTGAATCACTTACTCAATGTATCAATCGTGGTGGGAACAATTGGAGGTAAGCTTGAGCTTCGATTTCCCAACCTTCGGACTGTAGAATAGTCAACGTCAATCTTCATGCAACTAATATCTGACTACCCGTGGACCTGTTGGTTAATCAAGGATTGCGGACTGAAATGGAAAGGGAAAGATAAGACGAATACTACAAGTGAGTACAGACGAAGAAGAAAAGAAAAGAAAAGGAGATATCGTATATCTCCTACGATATCTCCTATACCTAGCTAAAGATTTAATATAAGTTTATAAGCCATCTGTCAATATTCATATTGATTGATGAGTGGATCGATCTCCTTTCGGGGGGGGCTTTCACTCAATTTTTGGTCACCCAAAAGTCGTGACTGGAGCTGATATTTGATGAAGCTGCTGGGTATAATCTAAAGATTACCTGGTAGGTAGGTAGCGTGCTAAGGGTGCGTTAAGTCGTGATTTTAGCGACATTTGATAAAATCGACAACTAGGAGTGAACCTCCGAGTTTAGTAACGACAACGACAACAACAACAATGATAACAACGACAACGACAACGACAACGACAACGGCAATGACAATGACAGCGGCACTCTTTTTTTCTAATACATAATGCCACGAACAAGTAGTAAGCACTACTGTAATCAAGTCAATTGATATCCATTGTATCATCAAAGTATAATGTATAGCCAAGCTAGATTGATTTCTTGGTTGATAAGACATGATTCTGACAATTTCACTTCGGAATGCCATAGGAAAAGAATTACAACATCATGATTCCTATTTTTCATTTCCAATCGCTCTTCAAGCGTGGATCTCCAAGACGCCCTTGGATATGATGCAATCATCCTTAAGTAAGGGAAGCTTTTCTTTGTGAGACATCTATCCAATGCGGAAACTGCATGCCTAAGATATCTTTGTTGTTTAAAACCTGCGTGATTTTCATCAACGTCCGCATTTCCGCTGAAGATGTTACTTGACGAGTACACAAGTATCAATAATCATCATGGCCCCAAAGAAAGATATAACCAGCACCCCTAGCAGGGTAAGGCTGCCTCGAGCAGCGAAAGACAAGCCAAAGGAATTACCTGAACCCATCCCGAAGACTACGTCTAAAACAATTAAGAAATCACCAGGTCGTCCAAAGAAAGCTGTTTCCGCAGAGATATCTGGTTCCAAAGCAAGCTCATCTCAGAATGTGAAAGGGAAAGCAAAAAAACGCCGAGATAGTAACACCAGCAGTGCCCTCAACTGCTCTTGACGACAAAATAATACGCCAGGAAGCAGCCCACCCAAATCCATTTTCCACGGAAAGCTCTCGCCAAAATACCGCAGCTTTGCTCTCTCAATGGGATGCTACCAAATCTCCTGGTCCTCGTTCCCCGAATTTGGAAAAAACGGTTGGTCAATGGAACCACGAAGTCTACGTCAACGAGCTCTGCAAAATCTAAGCATGAGCGAGCATACTCGACGTCGGATCAAAGGCATATCACAATTCCTCCACCAGCTTCGAAAGACAGAGGAGAGCAAACCTCTCAGATTTTTGATGCCGACAAACAACACCGCTTGAACTCCTTAGCAGAAGGAAAATTTCCCGATCCGACTTATCCTCGGGCGAGCATATCCAATGGAACAGAAATTTCCCCTGGGTTCAATGCCGCCATGGGGTTCAGATACTCACCGGGATTTGGTGGACCACAGGGTTTTAACTCGGGCTCAAGAAACCAATCTGGCTTGGCTTTGAGGCGACACAGCTCTGCAATGTTTGGGACTGCAGGAAGTCAAATTGGTCCTAATCCGGTGCAGCATAGTTCTGCAGTGCTAGAAACTGCAGATTTACCATCATCGGAGCAGGCCAAACCGACTGGCCCAAACATTCCAAATGCGGACGCTAGCCCCAGTTCTCGTATCAATGGCTTAGTAGACGGGCCTTCGCCATCTAAAAACACTTTCACAATTCCAGACCCCTCATCACCAGAATATTTGCGGAATTTTTCGACAGACTGGAATAATTATATAAATTGTGACCAGGATAGATTCACCGGGCAAGACTTCGGGGGTTACCAAGGACATCAAGGATATCAATCATTCCAGCCCGGATCATTCGGGTTTCACAGGTCAGTCGGACAGTCATTCAGCCCGTATGGGTCATTGTTTGGACCTGGGAACCCACAATACTACAACCCTGAAATTCTAAACACTGGGAATGATTCAAGCTGGACTGCTCCGCAGATGTCAAGTTTCCCACCGATGTCCGGATATCCCCCAATTCCAAGTTTCTCCTCTATTCCTCAGAACATCGAATATCAAGGATCTCCTCAGCTGGAACAGCTCCCTCAAACTTCCGCTGAAAATTCAGAGCCCCTGGGTATCAGAGAAAGTAGGATGACACGAGAGAAAACCATGTTTGTACCAGGAGGAAAGATTATCAAAACAACTACCACAGTATTCACACCCACTGATGAAGAGAAGAGAAAGGGCAAGAGTGTAGAGAGCGTTCCAGAAGACAAAATTGGTATAGTGGTAGTAGATAAAGAGGGCAATGTCGATGTTGAGTCTGGAGATTGGCTAGCAGGATTCAATAGAATCGAAGGATGGGAGGTGGAAGCATTACTCCGTGAAAGCAAAAAGCGGCGACCACATAAAAATAAGAACGGGCCTAACAAAAAAGGCATTGCGAAGAAACCCATTCTGAAGAAGGCTACGCCGTTGAAAAAGGCTATTGTGCCGTCAAGGAAACAGACTTCCATCAAACCTACTACAGTTATTCTGCCCAATCTCACACTAAAATCTCCAGAAGCTGGATCCAGCCGGGAACCAGCGCCTCCTACCCTGGCATCTGATCTGGATTTCATCCCTTTTAACCTTCCGAACGACCATAACATGAGATCCACCAGATTACGAGCCACAAGAATATCGAAACCAATACCTCAAGCCTCTAAGAAGATACCAGCAAAGAAAGTCCCCCCGGGAAAGAAATTGCCCCCTGTAAAGAAAGCTACCCTAGCCAAAGGAGCCTCCACATCTCCACCAAAAACAAAGCCCAAAGCATCTCCCAAAACACCCCCCAAAGCACCCCCCAAAACTACCCCATCCAAAGCGAAAGCTGCCACCCAAAAGAATGTGAGATTCGCCTCGGTCAATTTTGAGCATTCTCCAGCAGATTCGAAATCTCTGCATATATCAGATGGTACAAAGAAAGAAATCGTCACTTCCACTTCCACGAAAACAAAGAAATATGAAAGCAAAGTAGGTACCAAGTCCAACACCACAAAATCCAAAGCCGTGACCCCAAAATCCACACCTCCAAAAACGCTATCAAACAAGCCGAAAAATTCAACCCCATCAAAATCGAAGTCCGCTACCTCCATCTCCATCTCCCAACCCAAATCCCAACCCAAGGCAGTCATCCACAAAGCAAAAGCAAGAAAAATCACCCCTAAATCTGGAAATACTCCCTTTTCTGGAGATTTTGCCAGGAACATATCCGAGATAGAGAGTCAAGTCCAACGCCAACTTGATCTTGCCGACCAAGCTGCTGAAAACATGGAGCGACGGCGTGGAAAAGACGCTGAGAAAGCCGCTCGGGACTTTGAAACGCTCATGGGGCTTGTGGAGAAAGGGCGCAAGGAGTTGGACGAACGGCGGAATATGCTTGTAACATGAAGGTGCTATTAGGGGCATGAAGCAAAGCTGAATATGTGAAAGAAGGGTTGAAAGGGTAATTGAAGGTTTGTTGTTTGTGTTGCAGACCTTCTTTCAATACGCTTAGTATTAATAATTTGATGATGAATATCGAGCCACAGGAATTAGAGAAGCAATATTCTGTATATATAACTATGTCACGTCATTTTCTTTTACATCTGCCTGTATCTGCCGCTTTAGCTCATCTCCCCCTCTCGAATCCAAAGCATTGACTTTCGCCCTTTGGTCTTTATTAATCATATCCATATGCCTGTACATATATGCATGTGTCATTCTAGCCTCCGGGTTTCTCTGCGAAGAAAGAAGAAAACTCTTTTTCCGAAAGAACGACCGCTTGTCAAATCGGAGGTAAGTAAGTATATAAAGAGTTCATAATGCCCCCCGATCTCGATTAAACCCATGTTGTGCAGAAACAAATCAATATGAACATCAAAATCGAATCCGACTGCAAACATGAGTAAGTGTATGCAGTTGAATCATAGGGATTTGCTGGATCATGATGTTCAAAGAGTGGAGCTTCTAGTTCGGACCCCAGAAAGAGCCTTCCAACTCACAACCACTACTGAAGAAGCGCGTCAAAAAGCCATGCTAAAAAGCTAAATTCGAAGCCGAGACGCCAAGGAATGAAGGCAAGAAAATGCATCATCTACAGGCTTTTCTCTAAAGCAAGCAATTCTCGAAAGCCTTCTTTCCATTTCGCCATCTCATCACTAGTGGGATGCGGCAATGGTGCACGACCAAATCCTCCATAGCCCAGCCAACTCTGCATACCCGCCTTGGTGCTCACGACACCTCCCTGGATAGCCGCCCAATCGCCTCGAGCAACCACTTCTTGAAGCTTCTGAGCCTCGCCAATTTGTCCTTCGTGGAACAATCTAGTCATCTCGATGCACGCTTTCGGAGCAATATTTGCCAGCCCAGCTAGAATCCCATGACCACCTCCAATCAAACTTTGCAGGGTGAAATCAGCACTACCTCCGAGAACCAAGAACCGGGGAGCAGATGCGGGAGAGTATGGCTTGGGGCTTTTTGTGGCTGCCTACAATCCGATTCAATTTGCCAGTGTTGCCACAAGTAAGCTTCACTCCAACGATGTTGGGATGAGCCGATAAGTGGATGATTACGTCGGATGAGAGATCCATACCTGAGACAGCTCCTGGGTAGTTGTATATTAATAATGGGATTGGAGATTGATCCGCCACTGCGGTAAAAAATTCGATGACGGAAGCAGAGGATGGCAGAAACAGAGGTGCATAATAGGAAGGTGGGAGAATAAGGGCATAATCTCCTCCAGCCGCAAAGGCTTCTCGGCAGTACTGGACCGTTTCTCGTACAGATTGAGCGCCACAACCGACAATTATAGGAAGGTGTGAAAAGCCGGCCGAAGCGAGCGCGGCACGAGTCGTTGCTGTGACAGTTTGACGTTCCGCATGATTAAGATGGACGGCTTCACCATTAGAGCCTTGTGTGGCTAGGCCGGTAACCCCAGCTAGTGCCAGACGTATCGCATGACTGGAAATGGTTTCCGTGTCGAGCTCTTCGGTGGTTGGGTCGAAGAAGCAAACTGTGGGAACGTAAACCCCAGGAATTAAAGGACGAACTATAGGATCTCCATCCTCAATAGACATGCTACTGTCTGAGGAACTATACGAAGATTCGTTTATTGAGTATATGCTATTCGCATTGCTTGAAGCACGCAAAGCAGAACTTATTGGAGGGTGGAAAGACATGTTGAAATCTGCTGAATAACTCCCCGCGGTCGAAGATGGATCGTTATTATGAGGTGCCATGGTGAATATGAAATATTCAACTTGTTCGTAATGAAATAACCTTGGAAATTTAAGAGAGAGATAACAAGTGCTGAAAGCTTGAAATACAAGGCTTCAAGCTGGATTCTGTCTTAGAAGGCAAGTCTAAGACAAGGCAGGACTAAGCGAAGGAAGGCCAAAAAGGAAAAAAAAAAACAAGAAGGCAAAGTTATTGAGATGGTATTGTCAGCAACCTTCGAGTGGGCAACAGCTTGATATTAAATATTGTTTTTTCGTTATTTCCAGGTGGTGGCGTATACGGGGCCCTTCGTTTGTCGCATAATGTGGGGGTAGGAGTTTTCAAGGAGTCGGACCTCGTGGCTCGGCTTATATGCTCTGTCATATTAGTAAACGGTGAGGAGGTTAAGAGAGATACAAATGCAAGATGAGAGATTGTGGAGCGTGGAGGGGGTACACTAGACTTGTTTGCTGGTAAAGGGAGGCATCGTGAAGTCGACGACGGCATGAAATAATGGAATAGCAGGAGACGGGTGGCAAGTAGCCCCTTCATTGTCCGACCAATCATGTATCTAGAATTAAGATGGAGCTCTTTACATCGATATTAGTGGCTTATTAATGGCGTCCCAATCATCGATGTGCTGCAACCTTTATTTTTGACGAATGATCATCGACGACGTTGCATCAAGTTCAGTTTTCAATAGAGAGCGGGAATGGAACCTATCTCGGTACGGTCTGATTGCCAAGAGATGAAATGTAATAAAAGGGGAAAGTGCAATCTCTTCGCCCCGTATTCCATTACATGTCGGGCTGTTTGCCTTTTCCTAGACGACCTCACCTCATACATGACACTTTCTACAAATACAGAATTTATCCAATAACCTGTTGTTATACTCAGTTCCTAGTCCATTTAACAGCCCTAGGAGGCCCTTTACCTCCCCGAGTACAATTTTATAATAAATTTGCAACTGGTTTGGCCGGGAGCAACTCATGGATCTTAATTGACGTGCGAGACAAAGGTGCAGGCGAAGCATGTTCAGAGTAGTCTCACTCAGCATCAACCACACCACAATATCCAGAGCTGAACTTTTTCTTCTGACACGCTTTCACACTGGCTGAGAAAATCATGCCTGTAGGCTGTAGGCTGGTCTGTCTTTCCTACAGGTGCTTCATGTTTATGAGCGTACCTACAGATATTGATCTTTCGTCGACTCGTACTTGTTGCTGCATGTTCAATCGTCTGCTGATACGGTATAGTGACCTCTTTCCTTGGAATGCGCGGGGTTGATGGCCCTGGCATTGTAAGATCATTCCTCAGACGGCTTAGCTGACCCAAGAATCCAGGGTCATGGTGTCGGTAACATTTTAGGATAGCCGTTTCTTTTCTTGTCAAGATTTCAATAAAGGACGTGGGGGTGAGGAATGGATCAACCATAGTTGGGCGGCGAGCCAACGAGAATCTAGGGTTTTGAATGATATCTTGGCACACATGACATCAACTTCCAGCTTTCCAAGTCAAACCTTGAACCAGTTGCTTTTATGATCACGAGATATCAAGCTTTGACGAGATTTATCATATCTAAGAGGCCAAATTACATAATAGCTCTACGAGAACCAGCAACTGGGCATCGATAGACGACATCATCAACGTACCATCAGACCACGCTGTCGTCTCCAGGCTTCTTTAATATCTGCGGTGATACCTGATACATAATGCATTCATCATACCAATGATTGAATGGGACCACGATGCAAGATCTTACAGTCGGTTGATCATTCAGTGCGAAATGAATTTTGAAGCATGTACACTGTACAGTTGCACCAACCTCGGCATTCGAAACGGTTTCACTCACGAAGTGGTGTCGAAATGGACTATCGTCGAGAATAATACGATACAGCCCCTTCGAGGTGACTCCCGTGGGATGATTTTTAACACTTTTCCCTCGGCTGCCTCTATCTGCCAACTATGATTCGCCAAGCACCCGGCACGGGAGACAGCCTCTTCGTTATTACCCTTTGGGACGTTTAAGCAGCGCGGATCCAGATTTCCAAGGCCGGTAATGCATCTTAATAATCCCTACGAATCATCTTAATCTAGAAGCTCAGAGTTGTGTCTTCCAGGGTGGGGTCGCAGATCCATACAATTCATTTCATCAACGCGGGATACATCCAATACAGTCTCCCTTGTAGACAGCTTTCAGATGCGTCCGAACACACAAGAGGTACGATGGCACGTGGACCTTAACCTTAGTGATGAGTTTTACCAGCACACAACTTTTGATCAAGCTAACCACACCGCATAGCGATCATTCCATATGCGCAGTGGTTAACAGCTTCATTTGAAAAGTTGTCCAACCATCGCGTCTTTTCCATCACACCAAGAAGCGGGGTCTAACGTTCTCAATATGTGAAAATAGCTTCGTCGTATGGGCGCTCTCAAATTCAAGCCCTTACATCCGACCGTTTATCGGACCAGTAGATGAAATTTATTTCCCGCCAGTTCTATTCCCTAGCCCAAGATTGTTGCCTTAATGCAGCTCATACCCACGTTGCACTAGGTACCGGCACGGGTCTTCCCCGAGCTTGCCAATAGGTCCGGTCATCTTACGGACACGGGAAGGTCACCCAGTGCCTGATGATTCGAAAATAACGACGGTATGTGTTTCTGGTACTACCAAGCATCTAGGACTAGATTCGTGGATCATTACCGGCCAAATTTTGTCCGGCGTGACATGCGTACTGTCCGTACCGCTCGGGCTAGATTCTTCAGCCATCTGCAACTCATCCCGTTTGTACTACTAGCGTGGGTAATCGCTTCACATACACTACATTTACTTTTGGTTCATTCACTCTTTGTGGGGGTCATACTGAAGCCGGAGAAGCGGTACCGTTTCCTTGAATGGCGAAAATAAATCCTGGCCAGCATGAGTTTACAGTTCTTCATACATTGTCTATCTTTTCATACACGTACTTTATTGCAATAACTTTCTCGACGATTGTATCTTAATGACATCTTCTATTTCAATCTTCTGGTATTTCAATCGCTCAGAACTTGCTAGAGCTTTGCCAAATACATGGCTACTGGGAATTGAGAGTTCAAGACTAGATTTATTTGTGGCAGAGTTCAAAGTATTGACACTCTATATACAGCCAAAATCTCTCTCTACTAGACGTGCCCGCTTAAGAAAAAATTCTCTTTTGTTGTAGTTGAATCCAACTCTATCTTGATTGCCGGGGGGGGGGGGGCTTTGACGTCTTTGGCGGTTGGAATTGGAGGTGCCCATACTAGTAGCATCTAGATCTGGCTAGTCATTCAATATCTAGGTATACTGCGACATTTTCCTGGGCCAATGAACGATATTGTGGTTGTAAAATTACTTTGAGTGTCGAGGAAAAAACTCCATGGAGCTTGACACAGGTCGTGCCAGCGTCCGTCATTTATAATGGCCTATGAGATGGCACTGGTAAAGAAAAAGACGCCTTGCTGAACCCTTTTCACAGTCAAGGACCATGATATATCATCGTAATATCAATGGAAAATTTAACGAAAAGACATATATATAAATATGGGAGTGTTGCAGTCAAAGTTTGATGAGCCATCCAGGAGAGATTTCTGGGGTACTTAATTGATAATTAAATATTTTTAATTCATCATAGGCTTCCTATTTGAAAGTATTGGGCTATGTAGGTTTTCTTGGGAAAGAGTTCGTCTGTCCGTGCAGAAGTTGGGGTGAGGATGCTGTACTAGGTGGAATAGATAACAAGATGGCGAAGGTGAATGGGAATGGGAATGTGAATGTGAACTTGAAATACTGCATTTGCAGGTTAGGGATCGCCTACCGTAAGAACAGAGCTGTGACTTTGAATTCAAGCGGATGAATTGAAACGACAGCAACAGGCCTTTGCTAACGTCTTTTTTCGTAAACAATGATGTGCCTCTTCACGCCCCCAGCATACTTTCTCATCCACTCGCACTGGCATGAAAACTTACCACGTCCACGAGCCAAGGGGTTCTGAAAGGAGCCAGAAAAACGATGACCGATTCAATACCAAATCTGCAGATTGTGGCGGTATTCCCAACCCTATACTACGTACCAGACTTTGCGATATCTTCACATTTCATATTGCATTCAAACAGCGCATCCAACACCTGCTTTCGTAAATGTAAACTCAAAAATAGCCGATTGGTAGTTTGCTCACTAACAATCGATCAACATCCAAGAAATGCGATTTCCATATTTGAAATTGAGTGTATCGATGAAAGCAGTAAGGCTATACGCTGATGAAGAAGTACCAAAAAAAGAGACCGGTACCGAAATTGTGCTCAAATTTATTTTGGAAAGAAATGGAAGATGGCGAAAGGGTTATCGCCAGATATATGATGAGAAATTAATTGCACAATAATGTCATTAAACACACACATGTGAGGAATATCCATGATCCTTGTATGATTCACCTCAGGTATCCCAAGCTTCCACTTCTTTTTCCCAATCATCTACTGCATCCTGTTCTTGTTCTGTTTTCTTCTTCTTCGCCAAAGCTCTGTTTCCCAAAACGGTGAAACTGCTCTTGACACCTATGTCGGGCCTTACTGGAGCTTTACCTCCGCTTGCACCTTTGGCCACTTGACTCCATCCACCACCCAAATGGTCGTCTTCTCTCCTAACCACATTCAAACTTGAATCCACACTGCAGAGGACAACAGTAGATGCCAATTCAAGAGCTTTAACCTTTTTCCTGATGCCATGCTGAATTGCATTTAACGCCGATTCGACTTTTGTGTGCCAGTTCTCGGACGGTTTTGCACGAAGAACAACTTCGCTGGAAGGTAGGAAAGACACGTCAAAGTCGAGATTAGCATTGGCGAATTCGGGAGAGAGGTCGGTGTGTATCTCATCAATAGTTAGGCCAAACCTGGGGTTCGACAATAAGAACGCGTTGAAGGGTTCAGCTGTAGCAAACTAGCCCTTTTGAAGAAGGTGCGGCTTCTGTAACAACTACTGGTTTTACTTTAACACACTGCGCTAAAGTCTTCAATGGTGCTGACACGAAACGTGGTGTTTTGAAGATGGAAACATGACGGTGTGGCTCTGGATCTTGGCTCTCGCTATCAAATCCATAGTCTTCCGCTAGGGAGTGCAGGAATGCTCTCTGATGAGCTGGCATCGGCTTGAACCTCAATCTCTTTTCTGACGTATCGGCCGCGAAAACACGGAATTCGCGCTCGTAGGTTTGACAAAATTTGAGCATGTCTCTGACCATATCCAACGTCTGTTGCGAGTATGGAATGTGATCGTCAGTGTGGGTACTTGGGTCAATGTTCAATGCAGCAGCAAGTTTTGCGTTGCGTTGGACCTTAAGACACTCGTCGTTGCAGTCCAATGTCTTTTTTGAATTGCCCTCGCTAGTTTTTGAGGCAAGACATTTAACCGCTTGTTTCTGATGCTGGCATTCGCATGTAATAAACGTCTTGCCCTGACAAGGTGTAGTCTCTTTACACGGATAAGGTGCATGACAGGCGTCAGTACAAGTGTGGTCGCAAACGCTTTTCTGCCTTCCGCATGGTTGATGACATTGCGAAGTGGCATCTTCGCATTGCCCAGACCGGTGGCAGAGGACTCTGACAATAATGTATTCCACATTTTAACTTTTTCCCGCACGGCAAGCCGCATCGAACTTCAGTAAACCAACAAGGAATGTTTTTCAAGGTTCGTTTGCCACAGATACAGGGCTTCTCTACAAGGAACGGACATTTCGGACATGGTTCAGTATCGAGGTGACATTGATGCTTGGTCTGTGGATGACCACAGGTTCTTTGTCTTGTACAATCAAAACGGCATTCAGGGGGCTTTGTGCCGCAGGGCATTGGTGGTTGCAGAACGGTACGGCCACAAGCACAGCTAATTTCATCAAAGATAGCTTCACGGCATGATCGACAAGGGCCCTTGTGGCAAAGTTCTGCGCAAGCGTGGTTCCCACATTTGAGAGGGCGCCCACAGACTTTAAGACAAATGTGCTCAGCCTCAATATTCTCTTCCAAAGGTGGAGAATTCAAGTTGCGATGCTTCCGTTTTGCGGCTTGTCGTTCACTTGCTTTCTTCTCTCCAGAACAACATCGCTCACCACATTCATGTCTTCCACAGTTCAATGTTGATCGACATACTCGAGGACATTGAGGCTTTTCGTCTGTCCCTTGATGACACATAGTATTTGAGGTTGTCCTGCCGCAGCGACATGTGATCAATACCGACTGAAAGCATGGCCGACACTCTCCTTCATGACAAATTCCCGAGCAGTTATGTCCGCACTTCAACGGCAATTCGCATTTTTCTTGGCAGTGAGGGATATGCTGTGTACAATCAATCCGGGGGGTTTTAAGAAGTTCAGAAATTGATGTTTTGCCACAGGGACAAGTCGTAACGACATCAGGCGAAAATGGGCAGTGTGCTGGTGAAATATCCTGAGGGTGGCATCGCTTCTCACAATAATGATCTGGTTGACCGCAATCATAAGATCTGCGGCACTCAGAACCACAATCGAAAGAGCCAATCCATGTCCGTATGGCTGGATCTTCACCTCTAAGTATATTGGCTGGTGCTTGACTTTCGCGCTCTTCATCGCGCTCCGAGCAAGGTAAAGTTTTTTCAACTTTACCACAGTAGCATGTAGATTCAATAGGAACTTCGCAGCTGCCACAGAGGCCCTCATGACAGCTTCGTTCACAGCTATGTTCTCCGCAAGGAAGTACATCATCACAAATTTGTCCACAGCCCCATCCGCTCTCGTATTTTGTATCTAAACATTTTCTTGAAACTGTCTCCTTGCCGCAAAAACAAGGAAGAGAGGGTCCCATATGAGGGCAAGGTGGACAAGGCCCGGCATGGCAAATAAGATCACACGGATGCGGGCACTGTCCAAGACGTTTCTTTGAACAAGTCTGACCACATGAATGTGGTGGTAATCCAGCTTCTGAACGTGGCTCGACTTCCTTTTCACACCAACAAGTATACGATATTGGGATATCTTCTTTGGGCAAGTTGCAGCCGGGACATCTCCATTGCCTAGGTGGTGGCAATTCTCCGTTTTCAACCGCTCTCTGTTGGTGCGTAGATACCTCGTTCTTCGACCACTTTTTGACACATGACAGATGTAGAACCGACCAACAAGTCTTGCACGTCCATATTTTAGAATTGGGCAAAACTTCGTTTGTGCAAATCACGCACTCATATTGGCCATTCGTGATATCTTCGTGTGTTCGAGTGGCAAGATCTGGAGCTTGCGACTTTGACATTCGACGTGCGCGTGGAGCTCGATGGAATCCAGGTCGAGTGGCAATATGTTGTCCAGGGACGAATGATGGAGCATCTCCCGCCAAAGAGCCAGCGTCAGACGCAGGACCAGAATGAGAATTCGAAGTAAGTTGCCCTCCAAAAACCCTTCCATTAGTCATAGTCTGCCCACGAGGACCGCCTCTACGTCCACCTCGTCCAAGTCCACCTCTTCTGCCATCGCCTCTTCTACCTTGACTTCCTCTATTGTTCGTGTTCGCATTCCGCGAATTCGATAGGTTGGAAGAATCTGTGCCTGGCAGTGGCACCGGTCTGGCTTGCCCCACAGCTATGGGGCCATTCGATGCTTGTGCCGCTGCATCTGGGGTAACGTTTGCGTTTAGATTTGTGTCTGCGTTTGAGTCTGCTGGCGCAGGTCCAGCATTCCGATGGCCACCCCTTCTTGGGCGGCGAGTGCGCTGCCGAGGAGGACGATTGGAACCAGAAGCTGGAGATGACTCTACCGTAGCCATTATACAAGAATGTACAAATTCGAGGATGGTATCTGGAATGTCTATCTTTTAGTTTGGTAAAACCGTTTGCTGATTGGTGGCGGGGTCGTTATTTTTTGTTCGCTGTGACGCAATGTAAACTTTCAAAAGATACAGAATATGATGTTGCTCGTAAAAAAGTAGTTGCGCCTCAAAAATATGGCGACTTCAAACAAGAAAAGAATGAAAAGAATCAGAAAAAAATTCAAATGTTGTAAAGTTTGGCAGAAGTTTTTGTTGTATGTACGAGTATGAGAGATGGAAGAAGCACCGGCAGAGGGGAAAGCAAGGCTGACTTTATGTGGCGATCAATCCATGAGATCTCAATCAACGTTAGCAGCAGATAAGTTTAGCGTCCCTTTGATCCCCTCGGATAATTAAATTTGTCAATCAAGACTCATAAAAAACAATATTGTTGACTCATACTCGCTCACCTCACACTTGCGATGCATAAGATGACTCGAAAAATAACATATTTCAAATGCGAAAGAGACTTTGAGATATGAACTGGCAAGGGGATTACGGTCTCACTCTCCCCAATTCTCAATATGAGTAGGGTTACCTCATCCATGGATATCTGAACTCTGATTCTTGAATAGAATGCCTTCGGTAGCCTTTTGGCACAAAGCTGGGTGGCCTCCTTTTCTCGAAGTACAGTAGAGATTTTTGCATAGATAGATGTTTTGGTTCTTTACCATATTCCTAATATGCAAGTCCAGTATTTACTTTCTCGCCCAAAATTCGAAGGGGATATATCCTCCACCACGGGCAGTGCATAGGCACCGATGAACTTCAATATCGCCTCATTTGCGTAAAGTAATGGTACCCAGCGGTTATCCAACATACAAATCTAAATGCGTTGTTTTTCTTTTGTCGATATTCATATTCGCATCTCATAATTCTGTTTCGTTTGGCATGATGTTCAAATGGTAATAAGCTAAATCTGCATGGCCTTCGAAGTCTCGCCCCTTTTTACTTTTAGCTGAGCTCGCTTCTCACCCCTTGAATATTTTCTTTCACATCTAGGATCAAAATCCCCATCAAAATCTTAAACAATGCCACACCCTTCCACCAGAACCACCTACATCCAAATCCACTTCCAGTCCTCTCCTTCTCCACCATTTCGAGTTCTCTTTTACAGTAGGGATGAATCTACAGATGGGCGGCGACGATTTAAAATGTTTAATCACGAGAACATAGGTTTATTCTCACCTGGCTGCTTCACCCATAGTCCTTGACTTGCCGCATAACTTCAAGGAGATGGGAATAGTCACCAAGGAAGCGATGCTGCCTCTTTGACTGGATAATGAAGTTGGCTTGTTTGTAAATAAGACTAAAGCAGTTGAGGTAAGGAGAATAAAATAAAAGGTCCACCAATCAGATGTTTTAGAGTCTGGCAAAGATCCAAAGATGTGCTAATATGGATCATTTATAACGACAAAACAGATTCGTTTGCCTTTATACGTTGAAAGGGCTTGGAATCTTGAAGCATGAATATTTCATCAAAAATTTGTTATATTTTTTTCTATCCATCCATCCCACATTCGTGAATTTCCCTGCCGTATGCGTCTTCCACCCCGAAATTCCAATTCAAAAATATATCAAGTCTCCAAGCCTTCCTTCAACGCTTAATTTGATCCAAATGGGTATCTTTTATCCTCTGATCCCCCACCAGTATTGAGAATATCATTCCTCATCAAAATGTTCATCTTATATCTGAAACTTTCATCTATCCTCAGCCGGCTCTCGTATTTGCAATATCGAGAATCAAGATATCTGTTGCTCCCACCGCCGTCAATTCATCCATAACTACAGCAATCTTCTTCTTTTCAACCATTGAACTAACAGCTACCCAACCTTCTTCCTCGAGGGCATTGATCGTTGGTGCTCGTTTTCCAGGTGTAATTTTCACTGCTTCTGCAAGGGCGGTTCGTTGAACGTTATATTGACACAAGACGTATTTTTGTGCGGTAATAACACCTCGAATGCGAGAAGCAATGAGCTCTACCAGTGCTGGGTTGGAGGGGTTTTTGGATTTTACGAGAATTGCTGTACTCGAGACAACAGTATCGATGGCCTTCAAACCTGCTGCTTTCATCGTCTCGCCAGATTCTGATCAAGTTATTAGTATAGATTTCGCGAAATCAATCACCCCTTCTACTCACCAACAAGATCAACAATTCCGTCAGCAACTCCAAGAGCACATGCAGCCTCAACACTTCCGCTTAGCTCGATGATCTTGGTCTTCAGCTTGCGCCCGGTCTTGGCATCGCCATCTGCCTCTGCCTCCAACGCGCGGAAGAATTCCTCAGATAAGCTAACAAAACTGGTACCGATGTTTTTTCCGATCAGGTCTGATGGCTTGGCATATGGTCCCTTCTCTGGTACTTGTACTTGTAACTTGCAAGCACCAAAGCCCAAATCCATTACCTCAACACATCCTTCTTCCTTGGCATCTTCCACTGGAGTTGTAGTTCCTGACTCTGACTTCACTCTCTTCTCGGTTTCGACTCCTGTGGCATGTTCTGCGACTGTGTCTCGTCCAGTAATACCGAGATCTACCCGACCTTCACCAACAAACGTAGGAATATCGGCAGCAGGGAGGAAGACGAGCGCAATTGGTAAATTTTTAACCAATGCAATGTCGAGTCTTGATTCGCGTCGAAACTGAATATCTGCACCTTCAAGGAGATTGAGTGCTGCCTGTAATAATCTTCCCTCTAGCAGTTTTATCAGCTATCCGTCTCGAGCATAGGGTTCGACCGGAGTTGTATCGTAACTCACTTTTTGGTACTGCGAACAGTAATCTACCTTCTAGGCTTTTAAGATTGTTAGCAAAAGATGGAAATTCTTCAGTATCTTCATGATTCGCAATATGTAACCCCTCGAGAACCTTCATTGCAGGTTTTAAAACAGTAGTAGTTGTTCGAGTGTTATATATAAAAGCTGTAAAATGATAACTTCACGTCCTTTATATATACTCCAATGGCAATCCAAAAGGCATGAAAACTATGAGAGGGGCAACTCTTACTGATTCACAAGATCCATTTTGTTGAGGACGTGGAATAACAAAGCCTCTCTGTACAATGGAAAGATGTCTTCACTCCGATTGCGGGGTTTTCACTCGAATCACAAGCAGAAGCAGAGGATGTTGTGTGATCGTGGATGATGAGAAATGTATGCTATGGGATGGCTAAACTGGCAGAAATTTGAAGCAAGCCGGCCACAGAGTGACAAGAGTAGAAGTGGAAGTGGGAGTGGGAGTGGGAGTGGAAGATACGTGTAAGAAAGACACAACTTCACTTTTCAATATGACTCGTAGTTCTAGTCCATTGACACAAACTCCATATAATAAAAAAAGTTACTCAACTTCCATCAATCTGCCCCACGTAAAATAAAACAACAACCTGGAAGGTGCTCTACCTTCGGCGTTCGGCGTATCCTCTAACGCACTAGTCCAAATGTAATTTAGCTCGAAATATGTCCAATTTCGACGCTAAGATTCTTAACGAGAATCTCTTGCCCTAAGCACGGAGAGCAGGCAAAAAATTATCACCAAATTCACGTCGACCAGTAAGACCCAAGTCAATTTAACAACCACATCCCAAAATCCAAGCGCATTAATTATGTGAGTTACCAAGGAGGCTCACCTACGGTTTCCGAGCTCTAACAATTCTCAGATCGCAAAAATGGATGCATCAAAGGTCCCCGTCAAGCTCGTAAAGGTCACCCGTGTTTTGGGCAGAACCGGTATGTCGAAATTGGAAAATCTACATCTGCGGAATTGAGAGGAGAAAGTTCTGATGAAAACTAGGTTCCCGTGGAGGTGTTACTCAAGTTAGAGTCGAGTTCATGGATGACACTACCCGTTCCATCATCCGTAACGTCAAGGGCCCAGGTACGATTTTACGATTATAATTTATTCCCTCCTAATTACAATTCGACACAACGAAATCGAGAAGAAGGCTAGGAAGCCATCGAGGTTATAGGCTAACATTTTCAAATAGTCCGCGAAGACGACATTCTCTGCTTACTCGAATCTGAGCGTGAAGCTAGAAGATTGAGATAAATTTTGGTCTTGGTCGGTTGATGGGAGCAATGGGATTTTCTTCATTCATGCAGGTCTTTGCTACGGCTGTGGGCTGGGTGTACGTTTGATGAATATGGATGAATGGATTCTAAGGAAATACTTCACCACACAATAACACGATCGATGAATTCCCGGTACAATACTTCTTCGACAATGTGCAAACCTTGAGACGTGAGAGGATTATTCTTGTGTTCGCAGACCACGGGTGGCTTGGATTTTGCAGTGCCGCAAGTTGACTTGATTTTTGAGGAATTGGACCATAATTATGACTTGGGAGCGAAATCAGTATGGAATCATGAGGCAGTACAATGGCAAGTTTTCTGCCTTGTTATTCACTGTTTCATCATTTTACACCGGTATTCAAGTATGAATACTGGATACTATAGTTTTCAAATTCTGTCTAGGAATTTGAGCAAATGACCTCCAATACACACGATTTTCATCTTTACCTATTCACTTTTCCCATTGTATCCTGAAATCATCATTTATCTTTGGTTTCAGAAATACAATCAATCTCAGAAGGTAGCAATACTTGGCTACATCTACCAACACAAGATCTATGCGTGCCATTTTCATTTCTACTAAACTGTTTTATCCATCCCAAATTCCAATAGACGCATCGGTAACTCTACTTTGAAAGTTGATAAATGTTTGCAGATCCCGATTTCAAAACATCGATCTATCCCATTGAACTTTTGCTTGAGTTTGTTTTGAGATTTCGATTCATTCAGATCACTTATGCTACATTAAACTTACTTCGAAGACTCACAATTCTTCAACCTACACGTCAAAAGTCGAATGATCTCACTTGATGCATAGTATGGCACATTTCTGAATCTATGGTTCAAGATCCAACATCACTCACTTGACTCACCGTACGGCACATGACCATCCATACAGCTAGAACTTCACTAAAACAATCATCTTCGTCTACTTCACACATATTCAACACAAGCACCACAAACAATAACTTCTTACTAAAGAGCAACTCAAATCCATATCTTAATCAACCGAAAGCGAACAATACAATCTCACCAAAATGTCTTCTCACCGTTTCCTCATGCAATCACACTTTCGCAGGACTTTTCCTCAAGAACGTGATCAACCCCAGCAACCTCAACTTCGATCTCGATCACCCTCACCCTCACCCTCATCCTCTCCCTCGCAAGAGTTCGAAAATCCAATGCAACACTTCTACTCCTCTCTCCTTTCTTCTCCTCTATTAGGTTCATCACCCGCTTCAGTCATTTATTCTCCTCTTCCCTCGCAGTGTCAATCACAGTCGCAATCGCAACACAATCTTCTGCTCCACCTTTACTATCTCAACAGCAATACACACAGTTTATACAAAATCAACAACCTCAACAGTCTCGCTCTCAGCAATCACAGCTAAATCTACAACCACAAGTACAACCACAGCATCCCTCCTCACTCCACCCCTCCCTCCATCTTCCCATCAAGATAAGAAGCACCAACCTCCCATTCAAGCCAAAAACCAATTCCAACTCCAACCTCCCCAATCCACACCACACATCCCCCTCCCCCCCAAAATCCTCCATCACCCTTCCACACCCCACTCCGCACGCACTCCTCCTCTCCCACTCTTCATCCTCTTCACAACTTTCCTCCTCCACCTCCTCCTCATCCACAAGAACCTCCCGACACTGCACCCAAAACCTGGGACGAACACGAAGAAGAAGAACTGGGGATCCGCAGAGCGCAAAGGTTGTGTGGGTGGGGAACGGGTGTTTGCGTTGTGGTCTTGGTGGGGTGGGGGTGTGCGGTGGTGGGTTTACGGGTAGGGTAGGGTAGGGGAGAGGAGAGGAGAGGAGAGGAGAGGAGGCGGGGACGGAACGGAACGGCTCTTGGCGATAGGTAGCGAAGTCAAATGATATGATTCATGTACAACGCTACGCAGTCGGGATTCCAGAATCGCCATGCGAGACTTTCGTGCAGAATTTACGATGCGAGATGGGGAATGTGATGCGTAGAATGTGTTTTGTATATTGTGATGAGTGGAGATGGAGATGCAGATGGAGATGCAGATGGAGATGCAGATGGAGATGGAGATGCAGATGCAGATGGAAATGCAGGGGAATCTTTTGTGGCAGTGAAGTTTGGGGTTTAGGGGAGGGATGTGATAATTCAGTCAGTCAGTTAGTCAATCAATTTTTCTTCATCATTCATCTCATCTTTTATCCAAGATGTTTGTATGTATGTATATATATGTATGTATGTATGTATGTATGTATATATGTATATATATATGTATGTATATATATGTATATATATATAAAGCACTAAATATAAAACCATCCCTTCCTCCCCTCCTTCCTCCCCACATCCCCTCAATACAAAACTCGCAAAGACACAAGACATAGCACAACACCACACACACACACCACAAGAAAAAACAAATTCCTCTCTCTACCCAACAACACACACACACAGCCAGCCAGCTAACCGCACGCAGTTGAACTCAGCTGCCCTCGGAATCAAAAGCATCGATCGATAAGCGATAATTAGGGGAATTAGTTTTAATCCATAGATGGACGGACGGATGGATGGATGGATGGATGAGCTCTGCGAAAGTGATGGGGCAATATATAGTATAGCGTACCATCCCAAAAGCAAATACATCCACGACTAAAGTTTCTAGGAACTTGGCGTTTGGGGAGAGGGAAAGGGGGGGGGGGGGGTGTGATCTCAATATTAAACTTGTTGTAAAGAGGAGTCAAGTATCAGGGTGGGAAAAGAGCTGGCCAAGGGGATGGGCGAGAGGAAGAGTATGATATCTCAAGAACATCCAGGGAGAACATCTTATAAAAATGCTGCACTTTTTGAGTTTTAAATTGTGTTTTATCTCTTGTATCTATCATGATCCAGAATCGCGTAATAAAAATTCAAATTTTGCTTTTCCCTTTCCTTCTTGATTTCGTTTGTCCTCATTCTCACTCTAAAGAGATCTAATCTTAACAGACAATCGCTCATCAAGACATCTAAATTTTCAAGTTCTCGCTTGATCAAAAGGAGTAACCTGGATGTTGAAAGCTACCGGTATTGCACCAAACGCCTCGCCAAACGCTATATCAATTTTGTGTTGCAATGCATGTCAGAAATGCTGAAAAATCTGCGAGCTGATTAAGCCTGTTTGGTGTCTAGATTGTTGACGAAATCCGCTACTGCTTCGAAATATCCTACTTCGACCACGCTAGAATTGTGGTCACCGCTAGGGAGAGGTTCCAAATTTTGGTGGGTGATTGGCAGATCTCAAAGAGGCGTCGCATGTGGCTAGGACTATGAATTGGAGGGTTAGTGAAAGATTACCAGTAGTCTTGTCTCGAGGAAAATTGTAGTGAAGGGTCGTCAGACAAAAGTTCTCGTAATGTGTAATCAGGTCCCAGAAGGGACGTCATGTTTTGTGGATGGAAATTGGGTCATCATTCTAAGAATTGTGTATGGAGAAAGGGAAAGGGGGAAGACATACGGTACAATCTCATCCAGGAGACCGCTGATGAAAAGAATAGGAACTTCAGTAATGTTTGGGAGATATGTATCTGATGCCCAAACCTGGTTACATAGATAAGTGAGGTATCTGGCGGGTGGAATAACACTGAGATGTATTAGTATCTTTATCAGAGTTGTGTAGTTGATGTATACGTACGATGGAATCAATTTTCTCATGGATAGAAAAGTATTTTCCACAACGAGACCCACTAGTCTTTCATCGTTTTGATTCTTAGCCACTAGTTGTATGGATACCGCACCTCCAAGACTTTGACCATAGATCACAATATCGTTATCTCTCGTCTCTGCCCGTTTGCGAAGATAATCAAAGCCAGTTTGAGCATCTATCATCAGACCTTTCTCATCTGGTGATCCGGTAGATAACCCATAACCCCGGTATTCCAACATCAAAACACTACACCCTACAATGTTGATGAACCGTCTCGCGATGGGTATTCGATGACCGATATTTCCCGCATTGCCATGAAACATGAGTATTGTGACATTCTTTCTCGGCCTTGTCTTAGGTGCTCGAATGTAGAAGGCGGCAAGCTTTTCCCCATCAGGTGTAGGGATCATCAACTCTTCGAAATCCGATATGCCAAATTGTGAGGGTCGTGAAACTTCGGTGCGGGCCGCATTTGGGAATGAACTTGGATAAATCAAGGATCTAGAGATTGAGGGAACATGTTAATCAGTAATTGATTGGGTGATGAGATGAGTTGGGGGTTCAAAATGGTGGCGCGAAGTGGTGTGAGGGTGAGTGCGAGTGTGAGTGTTGTGTGAGGGTGAGTGCGAGTGCGAGTGTGATGTACGTGATGTATGATAGAATAAGTGAAGGGGTCAAGTGAACGAATGAATGAGCTCAGGTGGATGAGGGAAGAAATACTTTTGCTTGAAG
This sequence comes from Monilinia fructicola, assembly GCA_008692225.1. NCBI lineage: Eukaryota > Fungi > Ascomycota > Leotiomycetes > Helotiales > Sclerotiniaceae > Monilinia > Monilinia fructicola. The sequence continues at coordinate 2,222,358 of VICG01000001.1, read as the reverse complement.
TAAAGAAGAGAACTTAATAAAAAACGTTATACCCTGTGAATAAAATTGTAAGTACAATGATAAGCGCCGTAACCATTTAGCACCATATTTTCTGAATATGTTCTGAATATATCCCCCTTCACAAGAAACCTTGGAGAGCGAAGGATGGATAGAAAGGTGCTAAGAAACATATACCGAAGACACAAGGACAGGGAATTTGAGGTAACCTGCGATAGAACTGGTAACAGTAGTTACCTGTTCAATATAGCCACCACCAGAGGAATTTGGCGAAGACATTCTTTTCTTATGTTTTGAAGACGGAGGCGGAGAGGTAGGGTGAGGGTGAGGTGAGGTGAGGTGAGGTGAGGTGAGGGTGAGAGGGGAAGGAGAGGAGAGGAGAGGGGAGGGAGGGGAAGGAGAGGAGAGGAGGGGAGGAGAGGGAAGAGGAGGGAAGAGGAGGAAGAGGAGGGAAGAGGAGAGAAGAGGAGGGAAGAGGAGAGAAGAGGAGAGGAGAGGAGATCTAGTTGGAGGAGAGAAATAGTGGGAAGGAAGATTAATAAGGAGATAAGGAGAGACTAAAATAAGGATAAGACAACAATGGACAATGCAATGGCCAAATAGATTAGATATATATATATCATAGATATTTATTAGTTCCACTCCTCCCTCCAATTGATATAAAAGGGATGTTGTAAAGGTTTTTTAAAAAGTAATGGGAGTAATTAATGAGAGTAATGAAAGTATTGGACAGATAAGTAATCATAACCTGGAAGTAGGTAGATGTATCAATACAAGTATTTAGAGAGATAAACGTTGATAGAAAGAAAGAAAAGCTTCAGTTGTGAATGGATGGATGAAGTGAAGTGGAGTGAAGTGAACAAGTGAGTGAGTATTTGAGTCAGTCCAAGTCTCATGAACAAAATATATAATTACTTAGTAATTAGATTGAGAAGTTTCAAAAAGTGATGTGTATGTACTATGTATAGCCAGGGGTGGGTGTATAAGAGTATAAGTAAGTGTAATGTGGGTAATAGGTGGATGGATGTAAGAGTTGCGGTCACAGCTTATACGCACACCTTACGTTTTGTAATAAAATCCCGGCATAGAATTCATATGTTTTCTTATACAAATTAAAAATTTTAATAACTTTTATAATTATTTATATATTTTTTAAAAATTTTATACTAATTATATTTTAAGATTAATAAAATACAAGAATATAAAATCGTTTATTTTTATTTATTATATTTGAAAAGTTATACTTTTTTAAAATTAAAATTTTTTTTAAAAAAAATTTTATATATAATGCGTTTTTCTATATAAAATAAGCGATTTTTTTTAAAAAAATTTATATTATTTAATTTTATAAAATTAACATTTCTATTGAAAAAGATTCTTTAAAAAAGAATTAGCTTATTTTTATAAAATTTTTAATAATTTTTTATATATTTATTTAAAAATTATAAAGACTTTTTATATTATTTAATAATTTATTAAGGATATGTTAAAAGTTGAAAAAATAAAGGTTTTTAAGTATAAAAACGTAAGGTATGTACGATAAGCTATAACTATAACTCTTATATATAAACGAATAGATAAAGCTTTTATTAAACGTTAAAGAAAGAAAGAGGAAGAGAATAGAAATATTAATACTCGAGTAGATCTATAGATATATAAATTTATAAAATATTATAATATTAAATTATAATATAATTTTATATTATATAATTTTATTTTATTATAATAATATATATTAAATATTTAAGAATCTAAAGTTTTTTATAAATATAATATTTTTTTATATATCTTTTTATATAAATTAATATATTTAAAATTGTTTTTTTATAAAATTAATTAAATATAATTTTATAACGATCGTTATAAAAGAAATTAATAATAATAAAATTAACGTCTTTAATATAATTAATATTATTATTAATAAGAGTAATATAATTAATATAATTATAAATAAATAGCTTAAATAAATTTAATAAAGATTAGTTTATTATAATTTATATTTTCTATTAATATTCGTTTTATAAATCTATATATCTACTAGTAAAAGAGAGTAAGAAGCGAGAAAGCGTAAGAAGATAAAAGACTAGTAAATAGATAAATAAATTAATTAATTAAACGCTATAATAGTTATTAAACGTTAAAAAGTTATCTAAGTATTTTTTAATTCTCTTTATATACTTAGTATTGTTTTAGGTCTATGCCGGGGTAAAAATCTACAAAATAGTATAATCTTTTAAATTCTTTTTTATATATTAAAAAACTTCTATTTTTGAGAGTTTAAATATACTAAACGTTTATTTTTTAACTTAATAATACTATAAAGCATTGTTTATAATTTTTAATGGATTCGTTGATTTATTAGAATTTTTTAAAATAAATTCCGTTTTAAGTTAATTTTTAGCCCGGCATTGACTCAAAACAACGCCAAGTAGTATTCTCTAAGCTTATTATTATTACTACCTAGGTAATTATTATCTTAGGATTGAATATTGAATTTTAAAAGTTATAATGATATATATATATATATATCTAATACTAATTATAAATATATTAATAAAATCATTCTCTTCTTTAATACACACAACTACAAATAACATCTAACTCTTGGATTATATTCCTTCACAGATGATATCAGATGGGGTCAAACATTAATAAATATACGGTTAATTAAGATCTCAATTGTCAAGATGGTTGTATGTATGAATGACAAAAAGGTCCAAGTCAATCAATCACTGGGCAGTCAGCACTGTCATCCATCTGTACTATTCGAGTAGTAATAGTACCACCGACGTCTAGATCTATTTTGAGTTTGTACCATCATCTACATTATGGATCCTGCAAGTAATAAATTATTCGTACTGTATGCAATCATCGGGTAAGCATGAGTGAGTGTTTGTTGTATCAAGCACATGCTCTGCACTGTACAGAGTAAGACTCGCAAACTTACTCAAGTAGCCCGGTCGGTACTTGGGGCTAATCATAGAATAGCCCAGGTGCGTAAGGTTAGGAGCTGGTGGAGAGGATACATTGGCAAAGTATCAAGTCAAGGCAATCTTCCGCCAGCGTCGATGGGAGAAGCGGAATCGTGGCTATAGCAATGTCAAATCATCGCATCAACGTCATCAGCAATAATGCAGGAGGGGGAGAAAGAGGACGGACTGCACGGTGTCGGAAGAATCAACAGACCAATGAAGGCAATTCGGACCTCGCGGCTCTCTGATAAGTACCTAGGTAAGTCAGTCCCTGAGGGACGTACTGTACCTAGTGCCGCGTGTATTTCTGTATTTACTTATTTACCTAGGTAGTGGAATGATGCGACGCAAACGAAACGAGAGAAACAAAACAATGCCAAACTTGTCATACTATCTATCTTCTATCTATCAGTCAGTGTTTGCTGATTAGTGTGTGCGTCGTACAAATGACGGTGTCCCCTGCAATTTCATGTTTGTCGTGATGAGAACTATATCGGGGTGAGAGATGCATGACACGATATCGATATGGATATTGTGTGATACAAACAAGCTATTGAGCCATGAATTATGGTGAGCCACCATTTGAAGCACTTGGCTTTTTCCACGGAACATGAGAGATACCACCACCACCATCACCACTATGTTCGCGAAGTACGGAGGTGACGAAATAGAGAGAGGGATGGATAGCAAGGGTTGCAAGTTTGGTAGGGTGTGATCGATGTGATTCATGTTTGAGGCTACCAGGGAGGGCCATTTATCCAAGATGATACACGCTTCGGATGGTTCCTTTATGGGGTAGACACAAGCTCAGATCAGACAGGAGGACGGAGTAGATTAATTGGGATTTGTAAATCATTCAACACCAAGGATATCGTCCGCATTGACTTTCTTCTGTGATGTGATTTGTACAGACCGGAGCACTCAGTCTCCTTCATTCAGCACTGAGGGTAGAACTCTAATCCGTGTTGACTTTCTTCGGTGATGTGATCTTGATTCTCAGTCTCCTTCATTTCCTCGCCAACACTCCTCCCATACGGTGAGATCCTGGTGATCCGAATGATGATCTAGACTAGACTAATTACTAGGGACCGATCCCACGTTTTCTGACAGACTGATGGGATTCAGCCATTCGAATCCCAATATGTAGCGGTACCTTATATATGTTAAGAGATCCAATGAGGGGACCATCCAATGAAGAATGTTCTTCCGAGGGGCATCGGCCAAAAGCAGGTGTCCATGGATACCTAAGGTAAGGTAGATTTCGATTTAATACAATGCCCAATGATCGTATGCGTGCCCGCCACTGAAGTTCAAGCAAGTCACAAGTTTCAAATATCACATAGTGGCATAGAGGGCCACCAAGAACCACCACCCATGGCCAATGATACTTTGCCATTGACGCCCAAGGCTGGGGAGAAGATTTTCAATATGGAGGTGAGTCGTGACGCCCCCTTGGATCATGATTCATGAACATTCCTCCTCTTTTTTTATCTTTATTGAAACTTCGTATTGTTGGGAGGTTGAGACCGTTGAGTGCAGCAAGAGAAGGGGTAGGGCATGGGGGAGGGAAGGGATACAATGTCGATCAACATATTGTTCAATGAGTATGTGATGATTCTGATTCTGATTCTGATTCTGATGAATCATGAGTGATGAGCGATGAGCGAGTGTTTAACCACAACCATAAATCCCTACCTACATTCACAGACATCACACCCACCAAGGAATCGCCGCTGCACATGTGCAACAGCAACAGAATGCAACCAGTAACACGAATAGAAGCATGGAACTCTTAGCAGAACCCGAGAGCATTCTAGTCTGGTCTCTTCAGGGACGTACGTCCTTTTACGAAGGGGGGGGGGGGGAGAGGAGGAGAAGGAGGGGCCAGAACGGCGGCATCTCCACCAGTCTCGAGCCAGTTAAGTAAGGATCAAGGAAGCAAGCAAAGGATAAATCCTACGAAATTCCACCCACACAATTTTCATCTTCTTCATTCCGTCCATCCATCCATACGGAGTACGTCAGTCCAGTAACATCACAGCACCCCAGGCCCTCCCTTTTCTACGGAGTATGTGACTGACTACTGGATGCGACATCCCTAGTAATGTCCCTCCAATTAGCCACCTACCTACCTACCTACCTGCCTACCCACCGGCCTACCCTTCATGCCACCAAAATTACAATGCCGACGCGCGAACCTGTAACCTGCATCCACAGCCTCGAAAGTCAGTTGAATCCCACGCCCCAAAAATACACACGCGCAAGGATTAGAAGCAACGAGCGTTGGAATCAAAAAATAGACAGCCCTGGCTGGAGAGGAGACCTCGAGAGCGCTTTCTCGGGTTTGTCCATTTGTTTATTTATATCGAGTATTGATTGATTGATTGATTGATTGATTGATGTGAGAAGTCGGCAAAAAACGATATCGACCCCTTTCACAAAAAAAAGCCACCGTCCCTTCTCTTCTCTCTTGAGAACTGGTGGAAGAGTCGTTGAGATAATTCGATAGATAGATATAATTTAGCTAATCTATCTACCTAGTAATTAATTATCTAACAACATAAAATAGAAAATATTTTCTCTTTTATTTCAATAGCACTTTATTTATTTATCTATCTATCCTTCCCTTTCCTCCTTGACTTTTATATGTTTGAATAATCAAAAAATCAAAAAGCTATACGGGTAGCTAGCTACATACCTACTACCTACATACCTACATACCTACATACCTACCTAGCTATTGAGAGAGCTACATAACTCCAGCTAGGTAAGATTTATCCATCCATACATATCTCGGGCTCCTCTCTAAAACATCTTTTATATCAAACTTATTTTTTTATTCCACTTCGCCAAAACAAAATCAGAAAAATCAGAAAAATCAGAAAAATAAAAATAAAAAAATAAAAAATAAAAAGTAAAAAATAAAAAACGCTTATCGATTTCTTCTTACCTGATAATCTAAAACTCTTCTTGAAAAAATACATACATACCTACCGAGTATTATCTACAGAATCCTTCAATTTCTCAAACAAATCAAGACAAATTCTTACAGAAAAGAGAAACTCTTCATATCAACATGGTATCATTCAGTTGTGAGGTATGTGAATATTAGTTGATTATCCCTCCTTACTGAATCAAAATATCTGTTGATCTATGGAAACACCCACCTCTACCTACTCCTACATATCTAACATCTTCTCCTACAATTACATTATTCTGGCAGCTCAAGGCCTTGTCTAACAAAATATCATCATTCATAGAACTGCGGAGACGTCCTTACGAAGAAAAAACTCGATCCTCACCGAAATCAATGTCGCGGGGCATCATATACTTGTTTGGATTGCATGGTGCATTTTCAAGGTCTAGAATATCGATCGCATACTGTATGTAAACAAACATGATCCAGGCGACGCGGGGCATCCTTTGGCTGACAACGAGTGAAAGAGCTGTATGAGCGAGGCGCAAAAATATCAAGGCGCGCTTTACAGAGGAGAGGGCAAGGGAAAGAAGGGAAAGCAACAAAACAACAATCAAAAGAACAATGCGCATAACAATTCTCAATCGGCCCCGCTTCATAAAGCCTACGTCGAAGATGCCCAAGATGAATACGACAATTCACAATCCGCGACAACGCCTGCGAGACCAAAAGCCCCCTCGCCGCCCGCGGCTGTCAATGTGTTCGATTTCCTCGTGGATGCGACGCCCAATACTTCGAAACTGCAACTCCCCGCTCCGGATGAGGTTATGAATGATTCCGAGCCAGAGAACCAGGTTCGCGATGAGCCAATGGGCGACAATGCGGATGTGTCCGAAGCGGAGAAACCATCCACAGATTTGGTGCGAGTAGACGTCGAAGACCACAACCAAGACCTGGCCAATCTCGTGGAATGGGGTTCTGGACCTGTCGCTCCCACCGGGCCTTTCGAGACACCGGCGCCAAAAACGATTGAATGGAAACCGGCAAAGGAACACGAGAGCAAATCGAAGAAGGACAAGAAGGATGAGAAGAAGAAGGATAAGAAGCGCAAGCGTTTACATGTCGATACGCATGAGTTGTCATCGCGCGAAGGCGACGTCCTCATGGATGATGCGCCGCCCGTTCTACATTCAGGATTGACCGGTGGCCTCAACAAACTCCTTCGCCCTTCAGTCTTCCCTCCCTCGCCAGATTACTCCGGTGCCGATGCGGAGAAGGAATCGCCAAGTGCAAAGACCAAGAAGTCGAAGGAATCCAAACGCGCCAGTCGTGCACGCACTCGCAACGATACCTTTGGCAGTAACTTGATGTCCTTGATCACCACCCGCCAACCTTCCCGCGAGCATTCGGAAGACCGACCCAAGAAGCGCAAGCACAAGCACCGCACCAAGTCATCGGAGAGACCCAAAATG